>JAGDQP010009326.1:540-59633 GCA_022664845.1 Lepisma saccharinum | reverse complement strand
CTATCTTGACCCTCCCACCGAACTTCTTGTATCGCTAATATGTCTAGCTCGTACTTCTCGGTCTCGCGTACCGCCACCTGAAGAGCGCCCGTTTGGTATAATGTTCGTACGTTCCACGTTCCTATTCTAAGGTCTTTCTTAATCCTGTTCATAGAGCCCCCTGAAGCAGTCCCAGCCCGGAGATCCGAATGAGGGACTAGTTTACCTCCGGAATATTTTACCCCAGGAGAATCCATGAACCATCTGTTACTATTTCTTGACATGTTTTAGCGGTGTAGAGTTGTCAGCTCTACGACCTCGCAGTAAAGGTAGACATTCAAGATGTCGCCCTCTGTCCATCTCTGAGCCTTGCCGATGTCATTCATCTTCAGCCTCAGAGTGGTAATGGTGATGCTGCTTCCCCTCACCATGATATTTTTGTTCGGGTTTATCTTCCCCTAGCCTTTGTAGACCCCTCTACTAACTGCAAGGCAGCAGTGCTGGTTTTGGTCCGCCCCGGAATATTTCCGGTACCCACCATATCTGGTCGGCATTCCCCTATCCGCCACCTGGGGAGGCGCCTGGTGGAAGACCAGTAACTCCAACCAGGTACTCGTTTCCGACAGACAACATAATTCTGCTTGGTCTGAAAATTACATTGAACTTGATTATCACTAAAGCTCTGAAGTTCAGGCATTTATTTTACTTGAAATAGACAGGCAAAATGCATTTATAATTGCTGAAATACGGTAGGCACTCGAAAAAGATATTATTAAGATTTGTTTATAAATATGACTTATCCTAATTATTTTTATATCTGTCATAGCATACTACATTAAATCAGGATGTTCTATATCGATGGCACATCAGCAAAAAATGTTTCGTCAATGTTTAACACATATTGAGCCTTCTGTCAGAGAGAATTGTTTTCAGTTTTCAAAATGATCTCTCAATGTCCACAGAAAAGAGATGGGGTTATACTTAGAAGAAAATATTACTGACGGTCTCATATAAAGGGCAGTTGAACTTTTAAACTTCAAGAACACTGCATATAGTCCTACTTTTAATTTTTCCTAGTTTCTCTTTGCACACATTACATGTTTACATTTGTGATTCACAGTTTTATCTTTTTACACGGTACTTCAAACAGTTTATTGTTTCTCCCACAATATTCATTGTTGTCACCAATTTTTAGCATTTCATTATAACTTCTGGCAACATAGTACCAGGTATAGTATGTGTGTGCTATCAGGTCATCAGTAAGCGACAGGTCTCACAGCCGTGAATAATATCAGAGTTCCAGAAAACACTGAAGCAATGAAGGTTGACAGTCAATTTTAGATGGGTCACGAGGTCAATCTGAATACTTAAATAATCTGCTGATGCTTATCAAGTATATTATGCCATGGGCCCGCAGGGTCACCAGGGCTGAACTTCTGGCTATCTTAAGCCACTTTCGTCCTTTTGATTTTTGGAGAAATTAGTGAGAATTTTATTATTTAAATATTTGCTAAAGAAGAATCGGATGTCTGTAATGACATTTAAGAATAACCCTATCTACATATCTTTGTTAGACTGTTAATTTAGTTAACCACCTAAGAAGACCACGATAATTGCACAGGAATGAATAAATTAATTAAATGTACAAGAACCAAATATATAGTGAATTATGTTGCTATGTGAATTTGGATACAATAAATGTTATGAGCTAGGATTATGTAGTGGAGGTAAGGATAATGAGTTTGGTACACTGTGAATTTGGTACATAATTTTGAATTCTCTCAAAATTATGTCTAACTCACCTCCTGTGTTCTGACTGGAACATTTGTTAGTTTCTTTATTATTTTCATTTACATTGGAAGAGCAACTTGCATTGTCTGAATTATTGATATTACATCCCGTTCTTGTTGAGCCGGATTATAAGTAATTTTAGTATTAGCTCTGAAAAAATTTTTGAGGAAGAAAGTTATTTCTGTTGTTTGGCCTTAATGGACAATCAGAGGCCCCTGTTGTATAATTTTACGAGTTGCACAATAATTCTTGTTAGGCGGCTTTTCGCAAGTGAAACTCAAATGTTTGCCCCCACATTTATAACAAGAAGGATCATTTTTACAGCAAAAAATACTATGGTAAAGAATCGTCCCTTCTCATAATTTAATCCCTTTGAATTCACGCCTAGCAGATAACTTAAGGCGGGAAAGAGATACTTCCTATATTTGTGTGTGTGTTTAACGCCAAAAAGGGAAATAAATATTTGTTACTTAAAATACATTAAAAGGCAGAATAAGGCATTATGTTTATAAATAGGCAACGAAAGCTGAAATAGACAAAAAAGAGAAAATGAAAACTCTCGGAAATCATTCCTACGAGGACTAGGAAGGTTACATATTACTTATATGCTAACAATTCGTGACAATAACGAAAAGCATTTTGCTAAACTTCCGGGCTCTACTTATCACATATCTTTGTGACTAATACAGAGTAATAAACTTCCAATATATATTATTATCTCGTGAGTTCATAGAAACTTAATAAATATTTGTAATTTGAATATGTATATGTTCTCAATTTTGAGGACTTACCTTTTTAAATTTGCTGAGTTCTCGAAATTCAGTTCTTGAGAAACCGTTTTTCATTTTCGAGTTAACTTTGTTCAAATTTAGCAGGATAATTTATTTATTTTGAGACAGTTTTTTTTAACAGTGTAATTACGGACGAGATTCTCCAGCTCAATAACAATGTGAAAACTGTAATTTGGTTTCATTTAATCGAAATGTACACGAAGAGGGTTAGCCGGAAATTAACTGGAACACTGCTTAAATACGTTTCCACGTGACAAGTGAGGTAGGTATAATACAACTAGCATGTGCACTGCATCATTTTATCCAATTGATGATAGTTTATTATGTTTTCGACTTCGGAATTTAAGTATCCCTAAAACTGGTTTCTTGTATGTTTAGTGTCTACTGTGAAACTGAACAGTAGATGGTTCCACTACATTGTGGAGGACAATGGTCTTGGAAGACTGTGGTATAAAACCTCCATAATGAAGTCTTTAGAAAATAAAGTAGTCACACTGAAATTTGATGGGACGTAGCTTAGTTTTGAAAACAATGGTCTCGAATTTTTTCAGAATTGTAAATTGATTTGGTCCTAAACCTCAAGTAATCACCAAACATTTAAAAATTACTATTTGATGACTTATGTAAGGGTTCTATTTTTCCTGTACAAAACTTGTCCGTCGCTTTCAATGATAATTGTACTAATGAACTAACTAAATCTATGACTTATGGAACTCTCAAGTTCATCGCCGTAGTAACAAACGTTCGCCATTGGATTCTATCCTGGACAATATCAAGCCAGTTTTCATCACGAACACCTACTTCTCGAAGATCTTTTCTAATATTGTTCTCCCAACCACGTCTCGGTCTTTCCAATGGTCTCCTTATATCCGGCCTTCCAACCAGGATATAATATTATCTTCGTTTTTCCCCCATCCGTGCTACATGGCCTGCACAGTGCATACATTAGTCGATTTCATTATTTTTATAGCATCTGGTGAATCGTACAGTCCGTGGAGTTCTTCATTATGCAGTCTCCTCCAGTCTCCAGTCATCTCGTCTCATTCTGGCCCGTATATATTTCTAAAACATTATTTTCAAACACACTTAATTCATGTTCATCTCCTAGGGTCGTACTCCAACTTTCGCAACTGTAAAGTATTACCGGCAGAATAATCGTTTTCTATTTCAATTTTCTTGATATTAATCGGGATGTTTTGGACTGAATAGAAACATGCGATACTAAGCGACTTTTTATTTCTTCCGTGACCTCATTTTTGCTAGTTACGTATGCTCCCAAGTATTTAAATTTGTTTAATTTCTCTATGGCCTCATCCCTAATTCGTATGTTTTTTATTTATTTCATTCCCTGTGTTTCGGTTTGTTATCATGTATTTTGTTTTATTTATGTTTACCTGTAGACCTATCTCATCGCACGCTTCTAATAAGACATCGGTGTTGTTTTGTAGTGCATCTACATCATCCCCTATTAAATCTACATCATCCGCGTATACGAACAATTGATTCAAACCATTCAATGATAGTCCCATGTTGTTCCCTTTAATTTTTAAAATCGCATATTCTAACGCAAAGTTAAACAGTAGTGGTGACAAGGCATCGTCTTGTTTCAATCCCTTGCGAACCTTGAAACTATCTCACATATATTATTACCTATCCGTACTCTGCTTATAGGGTCGCTGAGACAAATATTCACTAGTTGAACCAATTTTGCTTGGAATTCCAAATCGTATCAGGATACTGCATAACTTTTTCCTTTTCATATAATCTTATGCTTTATTAAAATCAATGAATAGCTGGTGAACCGTCCCATTGTACCAGGTGTATAAGCTTAAATCCGCTGTTTTGTAGTCAGCAAAACACATGGTGTGTTCATAGGAAGCACAAAGCAAGTTATTCAAAGTACTTTCAATCGCTAGCTACACATTTTGCCCACCTCTCGAGCAATTAGTGGATACCACGCCAAAAATGTCCTGCTCTTTCGAGGCAAACCACTCATCAAGCCATTTTCGGACGTCTGCATACGAATCGAAGTGCTGCTCAGCGAGGGCGTAGCCCATCGACGCAAACAGATGGTAGGCTGTAGGGGCCAGGTCTGGTGAATAAGCGGGATGGGGTAGGACCTCCCACGTAGTTTTGGACCACTTTTGCCTTGTGTTATGGGGCGTTGTCGTGGACGAATATCAGCTTGTCATGTCTTTGTTGATACTCCGGCCTTTTTTCACACAGAGAACGGTGCACTTTGGTCAGCTGTTGATGGTAGCGGTGGGCATTGACAGTTTGACCCGGTTGCAACAGCTCAAAGTAGACGATACCCTGTTGATCCCACCAAACACACAACATTGTCTTCCATCCGAAGCGATTTGGCATCAAGGAAAATGTTGATGGTTAGCCGGGATCAACCCACGATTTCTGGCACTTCGGATTCGCTAAATACAGGGTAAGTCAAAATGATGTACCCGATTTCATAAATTTATTTTGTGAAATATAATGAACATATCTGAATGTAATACATGTGGTAAGAAGGGTAACTCTCAAAGTTTTTTTCAGTCACATCACAAGTGCTCTATGTGAGCACCTCGCGTAACACGACACACATCAAGCCGATAGTCTATCTCCTGCCAAACCTTGTGTAGTGTGTCACGGTCAATCTCTGCAATGGCTGCTGTGATGCGGGCGCGAAGGTCACCCAATGTTGTTGGAAGTGGTGGTACGTAAACACAATCCTTTATGAAACCCCACAAAAAGAATTCACACGGGGTCAGATCAGGGGAACGAGGTGGCCAACGAATGAGAACTCGATCCTCCTGAGATGCACGGCCTATCCAGCGCTGTGGCAATGCCTCATTGAGATGATCCCGAACGCTGTCATGGTAATGCGGATTGGTACCATCCAATTGAAGAATGAAATCTGCACTATCCTCTTCGAGCTGTGGAAGGAGCCATTGTTGCAGCATATCAAGAAAAACATGTCCTGTCACAGTAGGTTCAAGGAAGAAAAAGGACCCATAAATCTTTTATGGGGAAATGGCACAAAACACATTCACCTTGGGTGAATCGCGTTGGTGTTCCACAACTGCGTGGGGATTATCAGTTCCCCAGATCCTTACGTTGTGTCTATTCACATTCCTAGAAAGGTGAAACACCGCTTCATCACTGTAACGTAACCTTTCCGCGAACCCATCCTCTTCCATTAACGTGAGAAAATCAGCACAGAAAGACGCTCGAGCAGCATAATCAGTGTCTCTTAAGGCTTGTAGCAGTTGCAAGCGATAGGATTTCATTTGTAAACGTTTCCGCAGAATTCGCCATACAGTTTTCTGTGGCATTTCAAGTTCCCTCGCTGCCCGGTAGGTAGACTTCTGTGGACTCCGCACAAAACTGGCGCGAACACGTTCCACTGTCTCTTCCTCAGCTGAAGGACGGCCAGTCGATTTTCGCTTACAGATGCAACCCGTATCTCTGAATTTTTCATACCACGTACGAATGTTTTTTCCAGTAGGTGGGTCTCTGCCATACTTGGTACAGAAATGCCGTTGAACACTCATCACAGAGTTGTTTACATGGTAATCCAGCACACAGAACGATTTCTGCTCTCCAGTCAGCGCCATTTTCGTTAACTGCTTCCAGCGCCGCGTAGCGGTAGACCATGCAACCACGCGGGACATAAACTAAACTCAACTAAACTTTGAACTTTTGCCTTTCCTTGCGCGTAGCTCACATTAAGATATGTTCATTATATTTCACAAAATAAATTTATGAAATCGGGTCCATCATTTTGACTTACCCCCACATTTCGATTTCGATCTCGCTATGTTCGGGAATCCATGGTTCTGCGGTATGGATTTCAAATTCCTCTGTTTGTTCTCCGTTGTATACATTAAGAAGTTTGTCGAAATAACTTTTCCACACATCGACAATTTTAGTTGGATCCGCCTGAAGATCTCCACTTTCATTTCTAATCATTCCTAACCTCGGCTGGTAAACTTTTCTTAACGAGTTTACCTCTTTTGTATAGATCTCGTATGTTATTGGTCTTGCCGTTTTCCACTATCTCCTGAATCTTCTGCGTCAGATATTCTCGCTTTTTGTTTCTGAACCCGACTGTGGCTTTCCGTTTGGCGTTACTGTAGTGGTTGGTATTTGCTTCGCTTTTATTACTTAGCCATCGTTGCCTTGCTTGTTTCGTTCCTCATGAAGCTTAAGGCATTCTTCATGAAACCAAGGTTTGTTTTTCTGTTGTTTCTTCTCACCTACAAGTCCCTTCGCTGCGCTATTAATTGTTTCACGAATTGCCTCCCACATCTTACTTACATCATCTTCATTATTAATATCATCTTTATTATTACTCGACTGTGCTAGGATTTCGAACCTATTTGAGAGTTCGGCTTGGAAATCTGCTTTTATGCTCGGATTATTTAATCGTCTAACTTCGAATTTCAATTGTTTTAACCCCTTGCTTTCTCTGTTCGCGCTGCATAACTTTTCCCTTACTTTTGTGATCACTAATTCATGGTCGGTGTCAGTTTCCCCTCCTCTGTACGACCTAACATCCATTGTGTTGGTGTGTCTTCATCTCTCTGCTAATACGTGATCGATCTGGTTGAGAGTTTTGCCGTCCGGAGATACCCATGTGTATTTGTGTTCAAAGTACGTGCTCTTTTCCAGTAGGTTTTTCGAAATCGCGAAAGTTATCAGTCTTCCTCCATTGTTTTTGGTCTTTTCGTGAAGGCTGAATTGGCCTATAGTAGGTCTATATTTTGCTTCCCTCTCTACTTTTGAATTGAAACATAAAACACAATTTTTAAATTATACTTCTGCATTCTGTCAAACAACCTCTCTAGATCATCGTAGAATATATCTTTGTCGTTATCAGTAGCCACCTCGGTCGGAGCATAGACGTTTAATAAAACCGTGTTACCCCATCGAGTACGTATTGTAACGTACGATAGTCTTTCGTTTACGAACTCTATATTCTGAACCACCTGAAGGATCCTGTTCTTAATAAGGAGTCCTGTTCCGAAATCGTGAGACTGTGTTCCCCCGCAGTAGAAAGTGTACTTGCCCTGTGGGGTGCTATCTTGACCCTCGCACCGAACATCTAGTATCGCTAATATATCTAGCTCGTACTTCTCGGTATCGCGTATCGCCACCTGAAGAGCGCCCGTTTAGTACAATGTCCGTACGTTCCAGGTCCCTGTTCTAAGGTTTTTCTTAATCCTGTTCTTCGAGCCACTGAAGCATTTCCCCCCCCGAGATCCGAACGAGGGACTAGTTTACCTCCGTAATATTTTACCCCAAGGGAGTCCATGAACCATCTGTTACTAGTTCTGGACATGATTTAGCGGTGTAGAGTTGTCAGATCTACGACCTCGTAGTAAAGGTAGATATTCAAGATGTCGTTCTCTGTCCATCTCTGAGCCTTGCAGATGTCATTCAACTTCAGCCTGAGAGTGGTAATGGTGATGCTGCTTCCCCTCACCATGATATTTTTGTTCGGGGTTATCTTCCCCTAGCCTTTGTAGATCCATCTTCTAACTGCAAGGCAACAGTACTGGTTTTGGTCCGCCCCGGAATATTTCCGGTACCCACCATATCTGGTTGGTATTCCCCTATCCGCCACCTGGGGAGGCGCCTGGTGGGAGACCTTTAAATCCAACCCGGAATTGTACTAATGAATAGACACAATTCCTTCAGTTTCACATTGTGAAGTTAAGTACACTTTTGACCACTGTATTTTAATGCAATTTGCTAGACAGACATTCGAAATCCATAACAGTTCTCTCACCTTCTAATATTAACTGCAAAACGTAAACATAGTATTGAAAACTTCTGAGGAAATATCCCACATTTAATTAGGTTTGTTATATTAGAATTAATGAGTTTGATTTAGTGCAGGTTGTTATTGATTTTATCGAATCTAAATTGACAGCAACTTTTTGAGAATTTATTATTTTAGTAAACTCAGCAATACTTCCTGAACTCAAAGAATAAGTATTCTACAATAGTATAACGATTACTATCGTGTTTCATAATTCTGAGAGTAAGTCTCACCCGGAATATTCAATAAATACTATTTAAGGATAAAATTTAATATGGCAATTATTGATAACGAGCAAATGAAGAAATAATAATTTTATTTCTTTCAGAAAAATAAATAAGTAGAAATTAACACTCGCATATTTTCGAAGATGGGATAACGACCAAAATCCAGAGGTGAACTCTTCACCGTGTTAACCTAGTCATTCGGGTCAAGGTTTGGACTAGGTCACGGGGTCGATGTTTGGAACCTAGTCTGACCCGGTGACGACATTCCAGCCGGTGAACGGGAAGGCAATACAGGGAAATAATTATTCCATTATTATACCCTTTTCCTTTTCAGCAGTGTTTCTTTCAGGGTTGACCGGGACAGCAGATGTTGCCTCTCATAGCACGAAAAACACAACGCCGAAATATTCCTAACAATAGTAATAACATTTGGAAATAATATCATGATTCAGATAGAATTTTGTGTTTGAAGTATTAAATAGGATAAAAACATTAAAAGCTTTTGAAATTCTCATCAATGAAGTTCCCTTACCTAAGCTTAAATTCTCAAGGAATCGCATAAAGTATATTGTTCTAACTATATGAACAGAGAGACCTGTTCTGTCCAGCGGGTCAATTGGGTCAAACGTCGATCATCGGGGCGCCTAGTTACAGTCAACGTAGTTATTTGGGATGAAGATCAGGTCCCAAATAATTCAGGTTACAACCGGATCAATCGGATCAACTTTCGGAGAGCATCACATATTTTCGAACGACAGCGGGTTCCTGAGTCAGCAAAAATGATCCGGTTTCAGCTTTGATGAAGTCGCAACACATAGTTGTAATTCATTTACTTTTTTAATGTTTCCTGTTATTAGCTAATTTGACATTAATTCTACTTATAAGATAAGTGAGAGAAAAAATCATGAGTCTTGTTTTCAAATAAACTGCATGCATAGATAGTGTTATTTATACTTTTGATCCATTAATATTAACGATTACGATTGAGTGATCAATATTATTCGTGTACATAGTGTAAAACTTTTATGTATCAAGCCTTTCAACATTGTATCCTCCTTTCATTCATTATGTGATGCAATTGAACGTAAATTGCGTCTCTCATCTAACACCTTCACGCAATATATTAGTTAAAATTATTTGAAATAACTAATATTGCAGAGAGGTAATCATTCATCAGTGATTATTCATCATAGTTCATTGATTATTTCTCTCTTCATGTAATATAATTTATTTAATTTACCTGTTGCTCTAACATTCTATCTATTATACATATTTTATTGATATTTTATTTGTTCGTAATGCCCGACTTCAATGTAATATTTCATTCAATAAACTCTGTGTAATTATCAGTAATAATCGTTTTAAACATCCCAATAAACAAGATAAAAATTGCTTACGAACGAAATGCAATATATTCATATATTTCTCATTTCATGGTACATTCATTCTTTTCGTTTATTTGCTGATTCTGTCGTTAATGCTAATTAACCACAAAATGTGTCTGTTATGCTATCAAGGGATTCTATACTTTCGAAATTATGTATCTGTATTGGTGATACAACATAGTCTCGTTTGTATTCATGCAGTCATTTATTCACATAGGTGTGTTAAATGAACGTATGCTTAAAGCGGAAGGAAGAAAATGCATTTACTTGAATAATATTTTAAGCATTTGATCTTGGTCAGTTAAATAACTTCCCTTCGTGCATCCTACATGTGTATATTGAGGGCACAAAGACAATAACATAGTCTGTTTTAAGACAAGTTAAATAACAATTTTGTAGTTCATTATTTTGGCATCCTCTTTTTGGTAAACCTGCATCCCGTAGGCGACAAAAGTAAAGAAGATCAGTGGGAGTCTGTAAACAACTCATAAGATTATGTTTTAAGGCGTATGCATGAATATTACTTCAAAGACAAAGTTATCTAATTATACTGCATGCACTGCAGTTTTAAACCATGTTCTTCCTTAGACGTTTCTTTGAAGGGATGGGTAAACCAAGGAAAATAAAAGATATGCAAATGTTCCACCTCAAGTAAGGGAAGGTGACACACTTATCTTCAGAGACCGTTTCTGAAATAATAACCTTCTGTTAAAATCCGTTTATTAATTATACAATCCAAATAAACTGCTGTACAAAAGGAAAGAAACTTAAAAAGAAATGAAAAACTTTTCACGTCTTACGCTTTTAAATGTTGATCTTCTAAGGATAAATCAGGAGACTCAGTAGGCGTTTTTGCGTGAGAAATAAAATCTCAAATGAATTTTAAATTAAACTAATTACAAAGAGAGAAAATGGGAGGGTGCTATTGTAAACAACATTTACCGTTTTATCAGTCGTTTCCAAAGACTTAATTATCACACGTTCTGCATTCAACAGCAATGTTCATTATCAATTTCTTGGAAACTATGAAGAGCGACATTTAGGACGATCTTGTTTGTTTAGTTTAAATCTGTTTTATCTCGGGTGCTGTTATATTCCTTTTACTCGTTCCACTCTCACTACGTTAGCTTTATTTGTAGAAATAAATATTTTCTTTACTGACGTTGACGTAATGAGTCTGGGCGTAGATAGTTGTGCACTCAATATGTACTATCCTGCAAGAATGTAAATTCCACTTGCTTACAAGGTTAGAGTTAAATTTTCCAACTATGAAAACTTTTAAACAGTAGACATTAATTTTCGATTCAATCTTTTACATCGAACTTTGGAGTTTGTTATTTTTCGAGTGGAATTTGAATTTTTAAAGTCTTTTTGTTACTTCATATGTATTCAAGATGCCTTTAAGGAAAATCTTATCCGAGCAAAAACACCAAAGGTGCAAAAAGTTCAGCCAAGTTTGTCAGCTTTAAAAAGTGGTGAAATGAAGGATGGATGACCAAGTGCATTGGCGATCGCATGTAAGAGAAGCACTGGAAGTATCGCGAGGTCGCTGTAGTAAAATGCTAAGGGCCCGTAGGGCCACCGTAGCTGGACTTCTGGCCACCAAGGCCACTTTCGTCCTTTTGATTTTTGAAATATTTTTTGGGAAACTAATTATTTATTTATTTGTTAAACTATAATCGGATGTGGCAAGGTTCATGATCTTGAACCCATAATGCTGGTGGTGGCCCTAAACACACCACGCCCACCACCACCAATCGTAAGGTTCGAACATTATGAACCTTGCAACCTGGCGCCAAATTCTAGTGTTCCTCTTATATGCTGTTGCCAGTAAACTTTGCTCGTCCATCTTCTACTTCACCACTTTTTAGGGCTGATGAACCTGGCTGAACTTCTTGCACCTCTGGTTATTTTTCTCGGATTTCCCAGCTTTTTGTATATGTGTAATATACAGGGTGGTGTAATTTTTAAGTGGCCACCTCCTTTATCTAGAATCAGAGTAGTTTGTTTGAAAAATCCCGAGACATGTCAAGTCTAGTTTCGAAGGGGGCGAAATCTTGTTACAATTTTAAGTAAGCTGTCCCATCATCCGCAGTCAAGTGGCAATATCTTCAATTTTTCTGAAATGACAACATGAGGCGAGTGATATATCGTTTTAAAGATACTTCGAGTCTAATTACAAAATTGATATCCTTTTTGATTTTGACTAAAGAAATCGCGTTGTAAACATGTTCTTATTATGCACAGCCAGATCTAAAACAATATAACAAGTTACACTATTAGACCTTATAAATACCACCCCCCAACCAGTCATCACACAGTAGACGAAGACTGCTAGGGAATAAATGTTTTGTGAACAGTGCTCCCATGGTGCAGATCTGCCCCAGTATCCCCTGTGGGACTGCGCCCCCATAGGCGAGGTTTGCCCTATTTCTTGCAACCTACTCGTGATGGTACACCTTCATATCAAATTTCTTTTCTCTGACTTCAATGATTTGGAAAAGGGCTTTCGAGGCGGCCATTTAGGATTAAAGATAGCGTATTTTAAACGTTTTCTTGTATTGTTGTGACCTACTCGTGATCGCACATCTTCGTAGCAAATTTTATTTCTCTAGCTCGAACAGTGTGGAAACTAGATATTTAGAGTACGCTATTTTGGATTCAAGATAGTATCTTTGGAGAGATTTTGTAATATTTCCGTAACCTAATAGTGATGATGTACCGCCATACTAAATTTCGTTTTTCTAGCTCCAGCCATTTAGGCTGTGTACTCTTTGAAAAATTCATTTTGGTGGCCATTTTGGATGCAAGATATTGACTTGTTCAATATTTTGTAATATTTTCTTAACTTACTATTAATGATGTACCTTCATACTTCATACCCAATTTTGTTTTTCTTCCTCTAGTCATTTAGGATGTGTATTCTTTGAAATTTTATATTTGGTGGCCATTTTGAGTGCAAGATAGCGACTTTCTCAAAACGTCGGAATTTTCCCTTTATCTTCTTATTATCCTCCACCTTCATGCCAAATTTCATGTTTCTAGCTTATTGCGAACACCCTAAGCAATTTGATAAGTCAGTTGAACAAGTGAATCAGTGAGCCTAAAATACCCAATTTCATGGATCAACATCTCGAACATGCTTCAAGCTACGAATTTTGCACACCTGCATATATTTGCAATATATCTCCTTAACTTAGAAATCCCGTATTCCTATCTTGAACATTTGTTTCCTTAGTGTGAACGTCTTGAAAGTTACTGTGTACTCATTGAATGGATTGCGCATACTTTGGTGTTTTCGGAACCGTTTGTAAAGATGGTAGAGCGTAAATTTAGGATTTTAGGCTTTAGCGTAGCGAAGCTCGACTATTCTTGAGACTCGCTTGACTACGAAAGGGATTGTTACCGGTGTAAATTAATCGTTACGTGGCTACATTTTAAACACACCATGTTTCTCTAACGATGGACAGGATAAACGAATTTTATGAAGTTATTAAACTTTGAGCAAATATAGATCGGGAGGTGACACTTAAAGAGTCTAAATTATGCCAAACTCTTAGAGTTCGCAATATAAAACAGATCATCTATCCATACCTGAGATTTAGTTATATGTTAGATGAAACTCAACAGCCTTTGATTCCGTCGCAGCCAGATGATGTAAAATGCTCAGAATACTATCTTCCTTCTTGTATTGGAATTGATGGTTTGGCTGGAGTCTGTCGGATTTGGAGATCTATTCTATTGTACTCAAGCACTGAAGGTCCCTCTATGGATCAGGAGATACTGGAGTACTGAAGCTCTGTAGGCCCCTCTACGGAACTGGAGGTTTTGGTAGAATACTGATTGGCTTTATATAGGAAAACGTACATGTAGTAAATGTGTGTGTGTGGTGTGTGTCTGACTTGACGCTCCTCTGAACTTTAAGTAGGACGAAAGGTGACGTTTCCAGCATAAGGAACATGGTTATTTTGCTCAAAGGTGAATAACATCTCGATTGACGTCATGGATTGCAATATATTTCATCAGCCTTCGTTGTTGCTACTCTGTTTATGCTACTGAAACATGGCGGCGGTTTTATTTCCATTTCACCGAACAAATTACAAGAAAAATATAAAAATATACTAAAACCTATTTTTTTCCCTATTATTTTGAATTTTATGAATAAAGTTAATTTTTCCCTCTACTGGGGAGGATCACATTAGTGAGCCTCGACATCGCCGATTTCGCCATAAACTTATGTTCCTGTATAACATGTTTCTGACAGTACTGGCGTTTTGAGATGCAGAACTTGGCTGCATACACTGCCGTGCAGATTGATCAGCAGCAACGTATTTTTAGGATCATAGAAGTGGGACATTATTACCAGCAATTCTTGACTTTGGAAATGTTTAAATGACTAAATTGGCTCAGGTTTTTGCATGGAATCGCTAAGTTGTTTCACCATGCATCTTTAACAACCCGATCAATTAAATCATATTTGTATTAGTTATCTGTAGTTTATATTTGTTCCGAAGTTCGTTTTTTTTAGCTCGATCACTTCCTTAAGTTAAACACTTTATGATATTTGTAACGTCGTACTATTAACACATTTTCAAAATTCGGTACATTTTGTATTTTTGGACCATTTTAGTAACTAATGACTTCGTCTCTTGTCGAGTCCATTAGCTAGTGCAGAGCATAAATTGCGTAACAAAACATGTTCTGTGTATTGCCGTAATTGTATGACATTTACTTTGAAAAGACAAATACGACAGCTTGTCGCTTTTCTGAGTTGGCTCCATCTGCAATTAGGAAAGGGCAAATTTGTTGAATTCCTGCTGAAACACAGTGGGCTGTCATTAAGCATTGATTCAGAAAAATCACATGGTTGGTCACATGGTCTTATGACGTATGTACGATGGAAAGGACGAGGATAACTTACATAGGGACAAAATGAATGTGTCCTAACAATTGATATGTTATTAGAAGTTATCTGATGATCATCATGTTGAAGTTTCGTACGTAACGTCTGTAATCTAAAATCGCAAATGGTAAATAGGTTTAAAGGGAAAAAAATATATAAACAGAGCAATTGATAAAAACTCAATAGGAAAAAGAATGAACATTCCAGGGAATATTGCTCCTACACCAATGTTTGTTTATTCATAATAACCAGTGCAGTAAGCATTGACATAAATTCAGCAACAAATCCGTCCACAAGTCTTCTATCTGAAAATTAATAATTATTGGGAAGCTTCGGTAATACAATAGGTCAATAAATTATTCTTTAGATAATAAAAATACCCTTCAATTATTTAAATTCTATATTATTATTGTTATTATCTTTATTATTGTTACACTAGTCGATAAAAGAAGTTCCTTTTTTCTTCTAATGAGTGCGAAATATATAGGAAAGACTTACAATGCCGAACACTTAAGAATTTACACCGATTCTGGAGAAATTAAAGTATGCATGGTATATTGTTTATAATATATTTATACAGGTACATGGATAGTTTGTCTATACATAGCGTACAATTGGTGAGTCTGGCATTATTATATTAAGCTGTGATAAAAATTAGTTTCTAAGGAGCTTGAAATCGTAACACCAAAGAGCATTTTATCATTGTATATGAGGGAATGGCGAACAGTTCCGGAGAATGCAAAATACTCTGTTCGTAATTACATCCATTGGAATTTTATTGGAATTTCCAATTACTTTAGTAAGGAAAGAGAGCTGCACATTAAAATTCAATTTCGTTAAGAGATTATGATATGTTCATAATATTTATTAAAACTATCAATTGTGAGACTCATTTGTTGTTGGGTATTAAATAATAAAATTTTACATTTATCTTAATGAAAGTAGCAAAAAATGAACTTTTTTAGTGTGGATGGATGGAAAAATGGCCTCAATCAAAAACGACGTTTTGAGAAATAAGTTTATAAACATTTCAAAGTACTTTCTAATTGCACACTTGATGTTAAAGAAAAATTTTAAGCTTTTGTTACAACATGTACAATATATTTGAGAAGAATCACAATACTGAGCTGATTGATTTAGATTTATCGGTGTTTTAAAGTTGAGCGGCTCAGGCCTTTTTCATTAAAAGTGGAAAACAAGAACTGTTTATACTTATGTATACGAAATAAATGACTTTTATACAGAATGTAAGTACATAATAACGGAATGCAAAAGAACTGAAGAAATCAAAAGTGGTATGGAGGAACACAACTCAGTTCATGTCACGTTGCATACTGTCTGAAGTACCTGCATTGTCCTCATAGCTAGTCGCTTCATTATATATGGTGTCATCTAGGTCCTGAAGTTCTTCCCTTCCTTCTAATTGGTCAGTGGTGTTCTTAAACTGATTTTCAAACCAAGCTACTTCAAATTCCTTCGAAACCTCAAACGCTGAATGCTTTCGTAAGTGCAACTGTAGCAATGGCACTTAAGAATGGAATACCTGACTTGTTTCAACGGAAACAAAAAAGATTCATAAGTGCCATTGTAGGAAGTGTAAGCCAGAATAATATAAGCAGTTGTAGCGTGCGTTACCTTACAATATTTTTGTAAAGTGAAGACTTTACCCTTGAGTTTAATTTGAAAAAATGGATTTAAGGCTGAGCTCCAAATTTTCAGTATTTCTTTCTCATTAACCGTTTACCTGCCAACGTTCACAACTGGGAACCTGTTTTAGAAATCATATTACAAGCTTGTAAACTAACAATATTTATTGGCGTTTGTCTTTTATTAAGCAGGAAAGTCTAGAAATGTATTTTAGCTGCAATATTTGGTTGTTGAAAATATTTTATCATGTTTTTATTTTTTTTTTTTATTTTGTCGATTTTGACATTCTTCATCATACCTTTCGTGAAAGATTTTTAATTTGTGAATTACTATTACTTTTTTATTTAAAATGTCTGATATGACAAGTGAGAAACATCAATTTGTGTAAACAAATATAGTTGCATTTGTTTAAAGTCGAGAGGAAGCGAGTAATATATATTTCTTTTTACATGTTTCCAAATGGGAACATTGACAGCTGCAGTTTAGCTTATCAGACTAGAGTCTGCAAAGGAAATTTGAAGTTTTGCGTAAATACTTTCCTTTTCAATAATAGCGTATTTATTACTAAATGTATTAACGTTTGTTCTTTTTGCTGACATTATATATTGTTTCAGTTCGAACAATAGTACGAACAGAGAATTTTATTGTAAAAAAATGAACATTTACTTTACATATCCTCTTCACTTTTACGATAAGAAAAACAGTCTGTTAGTAACTTGCGTAGGGTCTGTACATACCAAAGCTGCTCTCTTTTTGTTGCAGAAGTTCACGATAGTGAACGATTATAATCCTAAATTATGTCTCAGAAAACTTTTCGCAACCTTCAGGATGCCGTAGAATATTTTATGACACTTAGTGAATCTGAAGCAGAGGATATTTATGAAGACGGAGTAGATTTATGTCAACTTCCTCCAGATTAAGATGGTCGCCTTAGAGAAGAAGAAGACATAAATGGGGTTTTAGGGTAGAAATTATTGTTTCCAGTATTAAGGAAGAGCAAATATTCTACGATTTGAGTACAGCATGACTTTCCTTAGTTGTGAAGATTCGATAAACAAGGTTTGCAGATGAATGTTTGACAGCAAACCAAGAATAAAATATATATTTTTTACTTTTCGAATTCCACTTTATGTTTGAGATTAAGGGATATCAATTTAGCACTCAAAACTATTATAACATGCTAAATAGAAAAAGATATTTCCCAATAAAGAAAAAAAGCTGCATAAAAGTAAAAAATACATTTTGTGAGTTCATTTGTAGCAATTGGTAAAATATGATACCATTGAGTAGTCAGTGTTGCTGATCTTGTATGAAGCATTGAACGCAGTGTTACAAACTGTGAATATTTTTTTTTATTTATTGTTTTGGTGTCAGGGATTCTTCTGCGAAATTTGCTTCTCGGATTCTGTTTCTATGTTCGAACCAACAAAATTATTTGAGCTACAATTTTGAACCCTTGCAACTAAAATTGAAGGGCAACTCGAAAAACGACAAGCATACATTTGTTATCTTGTCAAGAATGTATGTGCGAAGCTTGCCTGTTGAATTCTGTCTTTGTGTTCGAAGTGACAAACAAATTCTTTTTTTTTTTTCTAAACTATAATTTCTCAGTTACGTCTGGAATGCAGCAGTTAATATTTACTTATGTTGTATAGCGTTAGGATCTCTGTAAAATAGGCTTTTTTTTCCTGCTTTTGACGCGCACTTGTCGATAGTGTCTCATGTCAGTCCAATAGTTTTCAAGATACAGCTAATTAAAATTTAGGTTGTTTTAAAAAGAAACATAGTAATAAGGAGTACCGTAAAATTTATTTATCTGAAAGACAAACATGTTACAATAATGAGAAACTTGAAATCACATGAAAACAGTAACAAATATTTTAAATTTTCGTCGTTTATATGGACTGGGAGTGATCTTTTCAACTTCCACGCCCATTAAAACATCCTCAATCTGTTCAATTTCTGGCAAATCATTTGCTACCTCCTCACCTGAAAGCTTAATCACTGATGGAGTGTCTCCGTCTTTGACGTCACTATTGATAACGACTACAGGCACATTTGTTCAGGACTGTCCGAGGCAAAGTTTGCCTATCAATAAGCAGTTAAGGCCTGCGTTTTTCATCTCACATGCACTGCTGCATCCATTTTTGAAGCAAAATGAAATAAATTCAGGAGTTTGACCTTTACTATTTTCTGAGGCAAGATTCAGAGTGGGGTGAGCTCCCAGCCCCACTCCAGGGAATTTTTCTCAACTCTCAACTACTTTTTACTTTGCAGTATGACCTCAGGACATAACAACGCACAGATCCTGAGTTGGAGCAAATTGCGCAATATTAAATTTAGTGTTTGCTGCCGCATTTTTAAACATCCTGTAGCATAGGTCATTAAGATTCTGTGTAATGCGATAACCCTCATTAAACGCAACTAGTAAACGTTCACCCGCCTGTCCATTCGGTTTAGGAGTGACGTCATGTTCAAAGAATACTGTGACGTCTTTTGTGAGGTGTAGCTATTTTTTGAATCATTGTGCAAAATTTAGTTTAATGTGTCAAAAAGGAGCAGATTTGTCGCATCCTCTGAATATATGAATAAACAAAATAGATAGGCTTAAACTATACTGAAATTACATCGTCTAATACAAAACATCTGCTATTTTTCCTCTTCCATATTTCAGAAAATATATGTTCTGATGAAAAGGTGCCAATCCTCTTAGCAGAACTATGGGATCAACGTCGTCACCACAACGGTGTGTTGAGAGTTTATTGGAATAGCAATGACACTTTGAGGGTAATCCTATTACACGTAATTAGCTAAAATGCAAAACAAGTTATGTCCCTAGAATTTATTTTCAGACGTATACAAAATGTCTCACACAAAATACATATACAATTAACTTCACAAAAATGCTTTTTCATCCAATTCCATATACACTAAGAAGATTGGGGAGTAACTAGTGTCCCTCAATATTCTTCCATCATTAAATTATTTGACTTTAAAAAATTGATATAACTTGATTTGCACCAAACGCTGTATTGCTTGCTTTTCACTTAATCGTGATGAGATTATATAATAAATTTCAACTAGTTATGTGTTCCAGATCAACACAGTTACCGTCCACGGAAGGAATAACACGTTTTTCAGTAGTTTAAGATTATTGTAGTTTCCTGTAGAAGACAATGGTTCAATCTTCTCTGACATTCAGTTGACACATTTTTTATAAGTTATATATAGCCCCAGCTCTGGCATCGATCTCCAAAAGTTTGTTGTTGCAGATTACATCTTCTTTTAGCAAGTGAAACAGAAGACATTCAGTAGTTCGCATTGTGTCAAATTCTGCATTTCAGGTTATTAACTGGTCAGTCGGTAGAGCACAGCACGATTAAGGGCAGGGGGATAAAAGAGCTACATACTAAGGGCCATGACAAAGTAAATCAGTTATCCATATGACCACAAGGGAGATGTAACAGGGATCCTAACAAAGTCAATAGCCAAGGGTCCACAAATAGCTTAATCCAGAACTTCTGCAGAGTAAATGAACGCAGTCAAAATGTTACCTGTAAATAATGTAGTTTTGTTCTGGATGAATAGTTTCGTGAGAACGAATGCCTTATAAATTACACACAAATAATATTGAAATATGTCGTTTGTACTTTGTTCCCAACATCCTGGAAGATTAGGATTTCCACTCAAGTGAAATAAGCAAATGAATCACTATAGCTTGCTTTTCTTTCCCGATTATTTCATTTCGGTTTTTCTGCCTGCAACCCAAATTTCCTTTTGCAATTGTCACCATGTGAACTGTATTTTCAATTTCTCTTCTAATTCAAATAATTCACAACACCTCTGTATCCACATGGACTGCTACATCACCTGGCATATATAACAAATTTACGCACCACACGATGCGCAGATGTAAGTGAAAAGAATTAAAAGTGGATATAACTTATTTTGCACCAGTCTCGTTTCTGGATATAACTTGTTTGCTTCTGGACAAATGAAAATTTCTTCTATTCTGTAAACTGAGAGTTATAATTTCTGCACAAAATGTTGTAGTTTAATGTGTAAAACGCTTCTAAGTAGGCAAGCATAGGGAAAACAGTGGGACGAGCGTAAGCCATAGTGCTGTTACTGTCCATAAAATTAATTTTATCTTATCTTATTTTAAGTAAAGGTGAGATTTAAAAAATGGATTAAAATTGTTTTGCATTTACATTCTTTACTCAATCTTAACGATCTACGCTACCAAATGTTTGCAAATGCAGAAACAGAAACAAAATTTAATCTTATGGAATGTTATCCGACGCTGTACCTCTACAGGTCCTGTGGTCATACCATCAAGTGGAAAAGCAGTTGAGGGTTGAGAAAAATCCCTTGAAATGGGCTGAGTACGCACCCCGCTCGGACTCTCTCCTCACAAAATAGAAAATAAACCAGCCCTTGAATCCTTTCTTATTTTGTTTCCATGTAGCTATAGAAAAGGAGGCAGCAGTGCGCGTGAGAAAAGCAGGGCTAAACTGCTCATTGATATGCCTCTTTTGCCTCGGACAGTCCTGCACTGAAGTTGTTATCGATAGTGACGTCAAAGACGGGGACACTTCATTAGCAATTAATTGTTAAATGAGGGGAAGAAAATATTATTCCATACAATGAACACCTTGAGGATGTTATGGTGAGCGTGGAAGTTGAAGAGATCACTCACTCACGGCCTCCTAAGCGACGTAAATTATAAATACTTCTGTTACGATCTTTACATGTGATTTAAACCTTTTTTTTTTTCATTTTCTTAACATGCCCCTAATATTATGCAACTGCTGATTAGCATTTGTTTTTGAAACTACCTTAATTTTAAAGAGGTAGTTCCTCATTTTTTTTAAATCTTGGAAACTATTGAACTCTTAAAAGCCATTCTGCACTCAAATTGTTGAAAGTTTACTCGTCTCTATTGACCAGTTTTGTGAAAAAATCTTTTGTCTTCCACTTTCTTTCCATTGGCATTACCACAGAAGTCGACTGTTTCAGGTGTTTGCATTCTTAAGCAGAAAATATCAGTATTGCAGATACAGCGTTTTTGCTGAATCAATTTATATTAGAAAACCTTAACGCGCTTGCATAAGATGCTGCAAATATATATTTTCTCAATAATTCTACATATCAACTCCAATTTGGTGTACCCAATGGGTAAATCCAAAATGCAGTCATCCATATGGTATCAAAGGTATGTGGTAATAAAAGCACTGTAATAATAATCATTTATCTATTACACTATTGTCTTTATTGTTACACGCTTTTAACTAACTTACTCTGTAATCATGTTTCATCTCTGGTACAGATCTTGTAATTGATTTTTAACTCACTTTTCATCATCCGATTTCTTTAAAATTTTGTAAACTTGCTTGCTTCCGATGACAATACAATATTCAATCATTAGATATACGACAGAATAATCTAGTTAACTATAGTTAGTTATAAAATAATTATTTAATATGGACTTCTTTATTCTAAAATAAATACTATCCTGCAAAAATGTTCGGTTTTGACCAGTTGGAGAACACTTCGGGATTTGGGTGTGCGAAGCTCTTAATATAGAAAAAAATAGAAAAGGATTTTAAAAAAACACGCTGTTTGAAGCAAAAAAAAATGGACTAAAAAGTAAATAATAATAAATTTACGAATTGGAAAATAAAAGCATGGATTCTCTTGCTTACCTTATCATAAAATCATAATATCTAAGAGAACCCATGCTTTTATTTCCCGATTCGTAAATTTATTATTTTTTACTTTTTATTATATTTTTCTTTGCTCAAAAAGGTATATTGTTTTTTTTAATCCTCTTTTTATGGTTAAGTAATGTAATTCGTATCCCATTACTCACTGATGCGACTTGTTGACTAGTGCTTTCTTATACTTCATGCCTTCAGTTTGCAGAATGGTACTAGATAGTTTGACGCACATGATTCCTCATATCACAAGAAAGGTACCAGGTGCATCCAGACTCTACACGTTTACCTCGGTTTTATCATGTAAACATTTTGAAAGTATCTTCATGTGCTGGAAGTTGTACAGTTACTTCTAAAGTAAATGGAGGTTGGATGTATAAGAAATCAGTACAAAACCCTGTTTGGGGTAAATGGAAGAGTGACGCAAGAATTCTACTCAAAAGAAGTGATATCTATTTTGGGAGTGACTTTCTTTGTGTCACTATGGCGAAAGTATTGCCTTTGTAATAAAATTAAGAAACAGTATCCTTCCGCCATAGTGACACAAAGGAAGTCACTCGCAATATATATATATCACCTCTTTTGTGAGTAGAATTCTTGCGTCACTCTTCCTTTTACCCCAAATGGGTTTTTGTACTGATATCACTTATTTTGTAAGGCTGTATATCTCGAAAACCGTAACTCCTATAAAAAATTTAAGCTTGGATTAAGCCCATTATCATGGGAGCCCGCTGGACCCCTAAAATACCCCGGTACCACCCATTTAGGGCTAAAACAAAAAGACACACAGAATGACAGACATACCTTTCTATCATTTGTGAAAATTTTGTGATTCGGTTAAAAAAGTCGTAACTTTTGAACCACTCCACCGATTTTAACGTATGATATACCGTTTGAAACGTATTGAAGCGTAGAATAAGATCCAGTAAGTTTCGACCGCCTTATATGGTCTGGGTCAGTGCTATCCTAAAAAATGTGAAATTTTGATATTCTTTCAAAGCGCCCTAGGGGGTCCTAAGGAGATACTACCGACCCATTTTTTTTTTCTGTGTCTTATTATTGGAAAGAGCTTTTAAATGTAGGTACAAGCATCAAAATCAGACTTATACTTCGGTAGATCCGAAACTAACTGTATACTATCTGAGAGCCACTAACAGTATTCTTTGCCAGCGTCCAGCCATGATAGAAGCGATTTTCTCCATGAGAATTGTTTCAATGTACGCCTAATAGTTAGACAACCAACACGACAATGCCAATATGTGTGAAAACTGTTAACCAGGATATTCCTCTATTTGGAGGAAGCATGGCAGGTGACGCTTTTACTCCCGTAGACGTGTACGGAAAGCTGAATATCAACATGCACGGCAGTGCATGAGCCAAGTTCTTAACGTCAGAAAACGTCAGCACTGCCAGAAGCATGTTATACAGGAACAAGAGTTTATGGCAAAATCCACGATTTGGGGGCCCCGTAAAAAAAAGATGTTAAAGATAGGAATATGAGCTTTTGCCGTTAAGGAGATATGGTAAATGTGTGTAGATGCGCAACATTTCATATTCGTATCTCAAACTATGTTCTAGTTGTGGACCCCTGAAATTGCACATTTTAGGCTAACTGACTCACTCATTCACTCACTGACTGACTGACTGACTGACTGACTGACTAATCATATTGTTTAGGGAGTTTGGAGTAAGCTAGAAACATGAAATTTGGTATGAAGGTAGAGGATGATAAGTAAATAAAGGAAAAATTCCGACATTTTGAAAAGGTCGCCATCTTGGATTCAAAATAGCCGCCAAATCCTAAAATTTCAAAGAATACACAGCCTGAACGACTAAAACTAGAACAGTGAAATTTGGTTTGAAACTACATCATTGATAGCAAATTAAGAAAACTTTTTAAAATTTTGAAAAAGTCGCTATCTTGGATTCAAAATGGCCGCCAACCCTAAAATTTTAAAGAATACACAGCCTAAACGGCTGCCGCTAGAATAACGAAATTTAGTTTGACAGTACAACATTATTAGTAGATTATGAAAATATTACAAAATATCTCTAAAGACGCCATCTTGGATCCAAAATGGCGGACGTCATAAATCCATTTTCCACACTGCTTGAGCCAGAGATACGAAATTTGACATAATGATGTATTATCAAGAGTAGTTTAGGAAAACATAACAACGTTTTAAAAAATTCACCATCTTTGATTCAAAATGGCAGCTGAAATACCATTTTTCACATCGTTCGAGATAGAGAAATGAAATTTGGTATGACAGTGTATCATCACGAGTATGTCACGAAAATATAAGAAAACGTTAAAAATGTGTCTATCTTTTATCCAAAATGCCTGCCTAAGCCCCACTTTATAACGACTGAAGCTAGGGAAACGAAATTTGATATGAAGGTGTACCATTACGAGTAGGTTAGAATAAATTCGGCTCGTCTCCCCTAGTAGGGTGCAGTTCCCAGCGGGAGCCTGATTACGATAAAGGGGTGCGCCCCAGCGAGGCCATCTTGGAATTCTGGGGACAGCGCCCCAATGAGGCGAATCGAGTATATAAATTACACAAGTGTAAAAAGCTGCGAAATACGAGCAAAAGCACCAGAGGTGCAAAATGTCCAGTCAACTCCTTCAACCTTAAAAAGTTGTGAAATGGAATATGGATGAGCCTAGCTCCTCGCGCCAACTTCCAAAACTCCTGCGTGTCCCACCAAGTTTTACTCGTCATAAACGTTAGCACTGCCAGGAACATGTTATACAGGCATAATGTGGAAGCTTCCCCCATTCGGACGCAGCGCTCTGGAGTATGAGGGAATATCTGCATCATGGGGCGCAGTGCACTGCAGATTCTGGTTGTGATAAAAGGGCGCAGTTCCTCCAAACTCCTCAAGTTCGATGCGCGGCCTGCCGTTGGATTGTTGGCGCAGCGACGCGAGCGAATCGAGGGGAGTATCAACATTCACGGCAGTGTATGCAGCCGAGTTCCGCCTGTCACAAAACGTCAGCATGCTATACAGGAACAAGAGTTTATTGCGAAATCAACGATTTTGAGGTTCTGTAAGAAACAAGATGTTAGAAATTGGAATATGAAATTTCGAATTATGACGGTATGTCATCACTAGTAGATTACAAAATATCTGCAAAGACATCATTTTGAATCCAAAATGGCTGACTTCATAATTCATTTTCCAGACCATTTGAACTAGGGATACGAAATTTGGCATAAAGGTGTATTAACAAGAGTAGTTTAGGAATAATTTACATTTTTGAAAAAGTTGTTAACTTGGATCAAAATGGCCACACAAAAACTTTTTCCACACCATTCGAGCTATAGAAACGACATTTGGTATGAAGGTGTACCATCACATGTAGGTAACGGCAATATAAGAAAAACTTTTAAAAAAATCGCTCTCTTTAATTCAACATAGCCGCCCAAATACCATTTTCCAAACCACTGAAGCTAGAGAAACGAAATTTGGTATGAAGGTGTACCATCACGAAAATGTTTCAATAAATGGATCAAACCATCGCTATGAGGGTGCAGCCCCCGAGGGGATATGGAAAAGGTCTGCACAGCATGGGGTGCTGCCCCCAGAAGTCTAATTACAATAAAGGGGCGTAGCCCAAAAATTTGAAGTTTCTGGCGCACATGGAATTCTGGGGAGCACACCGAGCGAGACGAACCCAGTATATATATATATACGTATAAAAAGCTGTGAAATCCGAACAAAACACCAGATGATGTTCGAGCCTTAGGGTTGGTGGTGGTGTATTTTAGGGCCGCCAGCAGGAAGCAAATTTGCTGTAAAGGTGTATCATCACAAATAGGTTACAATAAATATGGCAAAGCTTCCCTATGTTTCAATAAATATCTCATTCCCACGGGTGGTGGGTATGGGAAAAAATCTGCAACCTGGAAGCACAGTGTCCTGGAGAGTGGTTACGATAAAGGGGCGTAAGTATCCAAAAACTAGAAGTTGGGGGCGCAGCCAGCTGCGGGGGGCGAGGACCTAAACGAGGCCGAGCGAGCGAGTATGTATATTATACACGTACAAAAAGCTGTGAAATCCGATCAAAAACACCAGAGGTGCAAAAAGTGGAGCCAAGTTCTTTAGCCCTAAAAAGGTGTGAAACGGGAGAGGGATGAGCCAAGTTCCTTGGTGACAGCATGTAAGAGGAACAAAGGAACTTGGCGGGAGCTGGCAACAGCCTTAGGGTTGGTGGCGGTGGACGTAGTGGGTTTTAGGATCCCCACCACTGTTATAGCTTGAGGATCATGAACCTTGCCACCTCGTGCCAAGTTCCTTTGTTCCTGTTACATGCTGTCACCAAGGAACTTGGCTCATCCGTCTCCCATTTCACACCTTTTAAGCTCTAAAGAACTTGGCTCCACTTTTTGCACCTCTGGTGTTTTTGATCGGATCTGTAAACACTAGAAGAACTAGGGAGCTGAATTAAAAGCCATTGTGTGGCACTTGAAGTGTACTTTGAAGATGTGCAATCACCTTTTCGTAAAATTAATTTCTTTATTCCAAAATTAGGCTGAGAAATGAGTTACGAATTGTATAAAATTCATTTTTAAACCAAGTTTATGGGGTGACGGAGTTGAATAAAATTCTGCACAATTTTGTAAAAATTAAACATTCCAACCGGGTTTCTAGCCCTAAACCACACTCATTTTTTTTCTACGGGGGTTGAAACATGGCTTTTTGCAAAAATGTCGGATTTCGGACTTAAATATCTCTGGTGTGCCCTCATCAAAAGATCTGAAATGTGGTGTCGAAAAAGCTTTAATTGTATGTGACCAACTTACAGTAGAAATTGGAACTTTTACGTCGTAATTGGTTGGTCAGTACAGGTGGATTTTCTTCACCATACGATGCAAATGCGAAAGGAGTATCTTCACGAAGGTCATCATGTTTTGGGGAAGGAGTTGATTATAAGACTGCTTTTGTGCTATTTAGAACTATCAAAAAGATGCATGTGTAGAAAAAGCCACAGCGTTGAATCAGCGCTTTTATGCTACTGGAAAGATATCGGATTTGGAGCTAAAATATCTCAAATTGTAATCATTAAAAAATCTGAAATTTTGTCTCGAGGAAGCTCTGTATGTGCTCATATCACAGTACAAAGCGCAATTTTTATTTTTGAACGTTTTTTTTTTAAACAAAAAGTTGTTCATTAGAGTTAAAATTGTGTCTTTCAATCAGTGTTGTAATATGAAGCTGCATATACACATGTAATCCGCTTACACTGACCAAACCAACCAGAAATAAAAGTTGAAATTTTAGTTGTGAGCTGCCCACAAGTCTTTCTTCACACTAAATATCAGTTTTCTTATTACATATTTAAGCCCAAAATCCTACATTTCTCGACAAAAGGCCATGTTTGCACTCACGCAGAAAAAAAATGATGTAATTTAACCAAACGAGTATTTAAATATAGACACTCGTTTGTTATGTCTAAAGGTTAAAAATAACTGCAGCGTTATATTTAACAGCTTTACATAAAGAAATTTTGACCTCTTTAAAAATATCACATTTGCATTTGCATAGTGTGACGGCGGAGGAACTCCACCTGCACTGACACAGCGAGCCAAATGTCGACCAAGACGGCAAATGAAAAAGGAAATTTGTCAGGATGGTGTCGGAGATAGGCATAACTCAAACTAGTATTCGGGAAGTAGATGAGTGAAAGTCGGTGTGCAGCCACAAGTGGTATTTGTTCGTCGTGCCATTTGCGGACCGCCATCGGTCTCGGACCATCGGACTTGCCGGCATAGAAGTGAAACCCCGACCATCCCTCAGCACTTGATAGTGAGAAAAGGATGGGCCCTCGCCTTTGCCTTAGGTCTGTAAATGGCGGCTTCCTGTCCATTTCTTGATGATCGAGAAAACAGAGGGGATGATCGAGAAAAACCCCGACTATTGTTGATGGTCGGGAAATAAGCGAGGTCCAATCCACTTCCTAGTGGTCGGGAAAAGGTTGGGCGTTCAGCAATTTTCCGACCGTTATAATCGTTAATTTATGTAACTCAAGTATCGGCATTCCGTTACAAAAGAATTCTGCCGGTAGTTTAGAATATAGAAAGGTGAAAAGAAGAAACGTTCTTTACACTTGTTAAAACAAAAATGTCTGCATGTGGCACGATTTGAAAAATCCTTTTCTTTTTAAATAAATACGAAAATAAACCAGCTGGGTCTGGGTGTTTTTTTTTTCTCGTTTTTTCGGCTTTAATTGGGTTTTATTGCTTTTGTTCGAGTTTTCGACAGACAATGTTGACGAAAGTGAGTGTAAAGCTTTGTGCAGACTTCAGTAGGTAACTGTGACAACAAAAGTATTCAATCTCACGAGTGCGGCCCTCACCCACACCGCTTGAAGATAAAGGCAACATTTGTACGTGAGGGTGAGTGAGGGCAAAGTTGGAACGTGAGAGTCGGTGGGGATAAGCTGATTGAAGATCTGAGTGTGAGGGTGAGGTCCTACCACGCTTCAGAGTTGGAACACCTATGCATTATGTGAAAGGGAAATGAAAGGAAGAGTTTGAAAGACACGAACTAAAACATATCACACAATTATACTACTCGCTCTCACAGATAAATTTATATTTTACTCCTATTTTTAAATCCAAAGCTGTTCAACATAGCGAGGGGGGGCTTCCTGAAGGCGGACTTCAGCCTAACTGCTTGAGGATGAGAGCAAAGTTGATACGTGAGGGTGAGTGAGGTTTGACGAAAATGACGTTTCGGCATTATTGTGGAAGGAGCTTGTTCTGTATGGGGTGACCTCACTTCAAAGATGTGTGAACTAGAGTTAAGCTACGACGTGGTTCAGGTCCGAAGACATTCCGTTATCCACAGATGAGACTAATGAAAATAAGAGAACACCATGATCTATCTGAATCACATGAGCCGTGTATTTTTTATATTTCTTTGCAATCTTTATAAAGGAAACTTTGGCTGACGAATGGGAGGAATGATGAGCTGGGAGAAAGTGGGAGGAAACGGGAAAACCCCGAATAAACCCATATACACAATCTATGTTCATCCCAACTACCACAAGCTGGGATCAAATCAAGGGTCCCACGCAACGGAGGTAATAAATCTACCACTGAGCCACCGCGGTCCGAGCAGAATCTGAATTGCTGGCCAACCTTCCCAATGTCAATTGGCCGTCCGAAACTAAAATCACCAGACCACAACAGACGGAGTATCCAGTGCTTGTGGTCCAGGCGGTTACTTCGCGGAATTGAGATCAGGAATGGTTAGGAACGTGGATTTAAATCCCACGGCCAACTTTTCTGACTGAGGTTTTACAGGGTTTATCCTGTTTCACCAGGTAAGTGTTGGAATTAAGAAAATGGACCTTAACAAAGCCTCGACTAAACGCGAATACTTCCTTGTATTTCAATATCACATAGTGTTGTAAAATTTACAAAGCAATATTATTCTAGAGTTTTAATGACAGTAGTGATTATATTCTAACGATCTAAAATGCAATGCAATCATTAAAAAACAAAAATAAATGGAAAACTCAGTGGTTTTTAAAGTAGGTTTTTCAAGTGGGCCTAACCCGAAAAAAAACACTGGGTTTGTTGGGCTGGGGCTCCCCTTGGCAAACCTTGGCATGTGGGGCCAGGAACTTATAATTTATTATTAGTACTATCTGTCGCCTGCAGCGTTACTCGACTCGGTTGCCGTCTTCGAGAATTTGTCTGTACGGTTTAGTAGATAAAGTACTGGAGAGCTGCTCTAAGGGTATCAGGTTCGATCCCACAACAGGTCAGTGATTTTTTCTTTTCAAAGCAAGAAATTACTTTTTCTCATTTTAACTTTCAAAATATGCCCTTCTTTTGCTATCTTACTGAACATCAGTGAAATAGGTTAGTAAATCCAGGTTAGATATACGTTTCAAGTATCGAGCATAAACAGTTTGGCCTGGGCTTTAATATGTCATTCAGTCAGGATTTCTGTTTTTATATAGAGAGCGTGTATAAAGAGTATTATAATAATAATAATTATTATTATTGACGTTTCATGATATTATGTTCTCAATACAATTCACCTTATTCTCAAAAGATTATGAGAACTGGTGTAAAAATTTTAATCTGGAATCTTTAGAACATTTACCATTGCTCAGTCTTATAGCATTGGCATAGCATTCGGTAGGCCGTGGATTCAATCCCAGCGGTCTATCATCTTGACTGCGGTTTTTCCACTGCTTTCCTCAGTCACACAAGGCAAATGCTAGGATGGCACATACAGCATAGACGCTGGACGATATCTTCCTGAATCCTTTCCCCTCCCTTATCCCGGCCTAAGCGTTATAAATATACTTCACATTTAGAACATAGAGGGGAAATTTTGAATTAGTTGTTCGATTGTACAGAACAAGGCATCATGCATTATTGACTGATTCTAACAAAGAGTGTATTTGTTAAACGTTTAATCAAAAACTATTATAAAATGTTTGTATATCAATCTGCTATCCGTATGTTTGTATGTATCTTGTATGACTTGCTGTATTGGCACCATTACTTATGTCCAAAAATGCTTGTATGAATACATATAAAGCTGATTATTATTATTTTATCTAATTATTATTCATGCTTTTGGAATATATCATTACATAGATTTTCCAGGACGCGATTCGAACCCACAACCTCACGATTTGAAGCCACTCGCTGTACCACTGAGCTAAGATGAACACATCTGTCTACTTCTTACTGATAGAACTCCTTCTGCAGAAACATGACTGAATATTCGGTGTTCAAGACAATGACATACATATACGTTGCAAATGTTCTTGTTTTTCTCTCCTTGCACTTGTTTATTGTACTATGCATGCGGAAACTAAATTTGGTGTCTTCACTTTCATTGCAAATGTGCTTTTACGTATTGAAACGTAGGTGACGAAACGATCGCGTGCTCAGATGTATGGATGGTTTCGAAATATTGTATCATTACGTATTTCAATGAATGTTACTTTTTTCTATACGACGTAACATTTCAACATGTCTTATCGCTCTTAAAAAAGAAAAACACATTTGCACAGGTTTTGTTTTCAATTGAGAAGGTTCACCCTACATTTCAGGACTCGAACATGGTATCTTTGGTTTACTGTTACCGAAGATACCTGAAACTGGACTTAGAGAAATTTCAGCTCAAAAATTCTATAGTCAATAGGGTGTGCGTACCCTAACTTTTGCGCCATATCCACCTTTCTTCTATCCAATGATTTCTTCACATCCATTACTTCACACTCATCTCCACAGAATAAAAGAAGTGAACAGAGAACTGAAGTGTGGTGAGCGAAGAGCAAAGGGTTAATCTATGAAACAATGGTACTTTAACGGTTGTGATTGTTCCGGCATGATACATCTGCTTCCACGATTTTCGTTTCTGCTAGCCGCTCATTCTTTCACCGTGCATTATTGTTCATGATTGTGTCCTATCTTTGGCTTACATATATTGGTTTGCTGGTTGATAGTGGCACGAAATAGAAACCCCAACGGTGTTGTAATTTATTACAATTTACAACTCACAAATATACATAATAGGACATGTAAAATCGTATACATAAAATATTTTAACAATACTTACTATTTTTGCGATACTAGTACCCTGTTGAAAACTGAAGTCAGCACATTACGCTGTGATTAGTGTCGATACTGGAACATTTTCGCCATGATTTCACCAGTGTATATTACAGTATATATATATATATTTGGTACATATTTGAAAGTAACTTTGCATTTATTGTGCTTGCAACGAATATTAGATGTTGCCAGATTATGCATATGTCAATCTTAACCTAATCCTTCTTCACTCATTTTTCTACGAATAATAATGTCCTCGGGTTAGAGCATTACGTATTCTAATTGTATTATTTCTTTCTTCCATAGGTGAAAGACTTAATGGTGCTGCAGGATTACTAACAGTTCCTAGTACACCCACTGTCAATGGATCAAACACATCACTTGTTGACAGTCACGATTGTAGCTCATCAGGAACAGCCAAATGCAGAAACCGTCCTGTGTCCTTATGGCTACCAAGAGGAGTTGTGGTAAAATGGCCAAGCAGACCAGCCCGTAAACCAGACGTCTTAGAAGTAACACCAGCAACCGTAGTGACACCACCTGCATCGTCTACCTCACCGTATAAACAAGATAACAGCAACAGTGGTGGTGGCGGTGGTGGTTCTTATACTTTCTCAAGACATGCCATAAGGTCAACATATATGGACAAAAGTATTGAAGCTAAACGGAAAGTGATAAGAATGTTGTTTGTTGTTGTGCTTGAGTTTTTTATTTGTTGGACTCCTTTACATGTAGTGATGACGTGGCACCAATTCGATGGAGACGGTGTGTACAAAGTGATAGGAAGCACGGGTATAGCTCTCGTACAATTACTTGCATTCATAAGTTCTTGTTGCAATCCAATTACATACTGTTTTATGAACAAGAAATTCCGTCAAGCATTTCTAAATGTGTTCAATTGTCGTAGGAAGCGGTCTCAAATTGGCAGAGCTGCGTCTGAGCTTTCAGGCAATGACAGCATGCTTTACGTTGGTAGAGGGAGCACTGTTGGAAAGTCTGGTAAGGTTTATTAAATGTTACTTAGGTTACGAACGAGTGTACGTTTAGTTCAAACTTTTAACTGTTGAATATTTTAAGTGAATTGAATGGTGGTTGGATTAAGTAAATGTTTGGAAGTCTAAATTTAGATTAAGATAATTATCTTGTTGTGTGTTTCATTTTTCAAATGAAACATACAGCGTCATGTGGTTGGATAGGTAAAACTCTCATGACGTCAAATTCAAAAACAACTTTTGCAGTATTGTTGGAGATCCAAGTTAAATGTAGGCCAATGTATTCTATTAGGCCTAACGAAATTAATATCTCTTCACATGAAATGCTGCATACATAACTTGTAAAAAACGGTCACCCAGGAAGAATTCATACCATAAGATCGGAGATGAGTGCTTTCTAAACACAGTTGTCTCTTACGCTGCAGGTACAAAAAGCTAAACTAGCTCTTTGCACCAACTGAGAACGTAAAACATAATCTATTTGTTTTTGAGGCACGTAATTTTAGTGATTGCTCTGATAGAATTCAACATTGTTGATAATAGCCTCCGTTTTCAATGATAATTTGTATTGACACGACTGTAGCTTTCTAAGCAACTTTAAGAAGCTTTATTGCATAGAGAGGTTTGAATAACAAAATGAAACTGTCAGGGTTTTTTGAATATAAAGAAACCGTATACTAATCCTTTTGACTTACAACACCGCAAATTTTGGCAAATTTCAGGTTTTTTTTTAAATTGAAGTCTCGACGCATAGAAGAGAAAATGACACAGGAATTTAATGTTTCTGTCATTACGGTGATAATAGTAGATAATAATAACAAACTAAACGGTTTCTTATTTCTTTCCATTCAATTAGGAAAAAAATCTAAAATGGCAATATCACCTATATTTTACAACTGTTTAAACCACGTTATCCTACAGCCGCTTTGAGGCTAGAATTTAAGGACGTAGCTTTAAATATTCTCTGATGTGTCTATATTGTTAATGTTTTTAAATTATTCTAATATCTCAACTGGTGTTTGAAATATGTGTAACTTTATAATTCACTATTTTTGCAGAATCTCATTTTTGAACACCCTGTATATCCTGAACTATGAGCAATAAAAATATTTCAGAATTTGTTTTCAACTTCGCTTGTATATGGCATTCAATGTACAAAATATGAAGGAAATCAAAAAAATATTCGAGCGACCTATTCTTATTTTATTTGTCGAAATTATCTGGAAAAACCCAGAAATAAAACTGTTCGTGCCAGAAAAGTTTGGCACTATTTTGAATCATCAGCGGGTGGAAACCAATAAAATCAACCACCCCAAACTTCTACCCAACGTGTGTTGGCTAGTGATATTCTTCCCGGTTCAGCACATCTAAATCAAATTCATCAAGCGGAACAGAACGTTCTCGAGCGTGAGTTAAAATTGATCAAGAAGGATGCTGAACTTCTAGCCTTGAGATTCCAGGAATGATAATTCTTACACAAAGACACAGCTGTGGCTTTCTACAGACCAGACACGAGGAATTTACGCAAATTTCCGAATACAAAAATATAATTTGTGTTTCTGTGGACATCGGTGGGTTCATGTCGTCTGTGGGCTTCGAACATACACCCCAAGAATTCCATTTCTTTAAAGACTCATCTAATTCAAGTCTTACAGTCTTACTCCTATAACGGGAATCTGAAAACTTATATTCCAGTAGCACATGCAGTTGGACTTAGTGAACACATGTCAATATGGAAAGGATTATGAATTCCATTCAATATAATGAATACAAATGGAAAATGTATGTTGATTGGAAAGTAATCGCTTTGATTCTTAGATTACGGCCTGGCTACACGAAACACTCCTGCCTCATGCCCCTTTGAGACAGTTGTGAAACTCACTAATAAACAAATAATTGAGAAGATGGAAGAGAATATATTTCACTTACACCATGCTCGTCATAGACACTTCATTTCTAAGCCTCACTGCATTTGAGATAGCAAAACAGATAGTTTGAGAAGATATTGTGAAATTGTAACTGCAAATTTCATGGAATATTTATTACCTTTCCTATTGTGACTTATAGGGATCTCTGTACAAGGAAGAGCAACCAACATCTACTTTATTTCTTCTGTTATACATTAGACGCAGAATATTGAGGAGATAGAGGACCATGGCAAAACAAATAATGTGCGAGATCTATACAAAGGGGTAACCTCGTTAAGGAAAAACTTTGCATACACTGAAGCTTGTTTTAAGGTACAGCGAAAACTTGTAAACTAACTAGCCTAGACGAGGGATGATTAGAAATGAAGGCTGAGATCTTCAACCGGATCCGACTGAAATTATCGATGTGTAGAAACATTATTTCGACAAACTTCTTAATGTACACAACGGAGAAAACACAGAGGAATTTAAAATCTATACAGCAGAACCGTGGATACCTAAACCTAGCGAGATCGAGGTCGAAATGTCGGTAAAGAAATTGAAAATTTTCAAATTACAAGGAATTATTTAAAACGGGAAGAACGGCATTAATCAATGAACTGCATACATTTATAAGGGATATATGGAGAAATGAGGAGCTTCCTAAGGAATGGACAACCTCAACTGTAATAATTACAGCGGAATCTCGTTACTCTCAACATGTTACTAAGTACTTAGTAATATCCTGCTAACTCGCCTAAGCGTATACGTAGATGAAATAATTAGAAATCCCTAATGTGGACTTAGAAGAAACAGATCCACGTTGGACTAGATTTTCGCCTTGAGAGAAATCTTGGAGAAGAAATGGGGATGCAATAGAACTGTTCATCAGTTATTCATTGACTTTAAGAGAGTATATGGCTTCATCAAAGGGAAAAGAACTATGCAATATTCTGGAACGATTTGGAATTCCGAGAAAACTTGATCAAGTAGTGAGGATGTGCCTTAGTGACCCCATAGAGTAATAATATGTCAGATAGTTTCGAGAATCGCAACGAATTGAAACACGGTAATGCCTTGTCACTATTACTGTTTTACTGTACGTTAGAATAGGCGATTCAGAGAATAAAAGAGGACAAAAAGGGACTAAAGTTGAATGACTTTTTGTAATTTCTTCGTATACGCAGATGGTGTAGTTTAAATAGGGGACGGTATAAATGCACTACAAAGTAACACCGATGTGTTAGTTGAAGCTTGTGATGAGATAGGTCTATATGTAAACATAGAGAAAACAAAACACATTATAATAAGACGAAACACAGGGAATAACCGAAATAGATACATAGCAATTAAGAATGAGAACATCGAGAAAGTAAACAAATTTAAATACTTGAGAACATTTGACAGAAGCAAAAGTGAGGTCACGGAATAAATTAAAAGTCAGTTAGCATCGGGCAAAGCATGTTTCTACTAAGTCTAGAAACTTGTAACCTCGCGATTAATATCAAGAAAGTAGAAATTTAAATTATACAGAACGCTTATTCTGTGGATAACACTTTACGGTTGCGGAAGTTGGAGTACGACCCTAGCAGATGAACATAAATTACGAGTGTTTGAAACTACGGTCTTGAGAAAGATATACGGGCCAAAACGGGACAAAATGACTGGGTAATAGAGGAGACTGCATAATGAAGAACTTCACGCACTTTACAGTTCAACCGTTCCTGTAAGAATAATGAAATTGCGATGATCAAGTTGGGCAGGCGATGTAGCTCCGATGGGAAAGAAACGAAGATTACACTCCATCGTTGTTGGTAAACCGAACGGAAAGAGACTGTTAGGGAGACCAAGGGAATTTTGGTTGAATAATATTAGAAGGGATCTTCGAGAAGTAGGTGTTTGGGATGAAAACAAACCTGATCTTGCTCAGAATAGAATGCGATTGAAAACGTTTGTTCTGTGCCGATGCTCTTGGGTGTTCCGTACGCCATAGAGTAAGTAAGTAAGTTATTGTTTAATCTATTATTTTCAGAGTACCAAGTGCAAAAAATATACCGACTTTCGTGTTTTCTTTTCAAGTATTAATTTGACTTCTTAATCACCCTGTATATTGAAAACTAAATAACTGGATAACATATCTACAGTATTTACACAGGTGGTTTTCTGTTCAATTCATGTATTTGCTTGCAAATCTAAATTCCGTGTAAACCAGTCATAATATCACATACGCACACATTTATATATAGGACAATGTTATAAACAACCTTTAGACATAAAGTGTGAAGTTATCCGTTATTGTTCAATATATATCATTGAATGACAGGCTGGAAAACATGCGTATATTTAGAAGTTCATTTGTTTCGATATTCTGATTTTTCAGTCACCATGTGGAAGCGAAACTGATCATCACGATTTATCTGTAGTGCATTTTCGTTGCACACCAAATTTCGCAATATTTATAACATCAATATATTATGACTGTTATTTTTGGTACACGCTTTAGAAAAGAAGACAGTCGTGATACAACATTTTTTACTCGATTTTTGGATTCAACGGGTCAAAGTTGTTTAGGAACTCTCATCAGTGTAACCAAGGTTTTTGGATACGAGGAGAGTGTAACTTCTACCGATTAAGTTATTTCTTTTAGACAATGCTGGAATACTGTATAGAATGTTAATTTTCGTTGCCGTCGCCGCTAAAGTAATGCTATGGGCCCTCAGGGCCACTGTAGCTGGACTTCTAGCCCTGTAAAGCTACTTTCGAGTTAATTTTGTAATTGTTGAGATAAAATATTAGATTTATGTTTGAAATGAACCGTATTAAGCACCAGGACCCAGGCAGCGCCCCAAGCAAGCCCCCAGAAAATCCACTTTTAACCTTTATTTATTTGAGAGAGCCTAAAGGCATAGTCCAGAAGAACAAATAAATCATAACTAAAATTGCCAGAATTCAAGTCAGGTGAAACTGTAAAAGGATGAAGGATGTTTAGGTAAATGAAGGTGTTAAGAGTAAAATTAATTGCTGTTGTCGTCCAAAATACTATTTTGTAATAATTTTGTATGAGCTCAGTTTCACATCCATGACGAAGATTTGAGTATGTTGTTTTGATTTTATCACTGTTATGTTCCTGTTTTAAATTAATGAGAGAAGTTCTTTATAAGTTATAATATTCCTCTTAATTCTGTCTTCAATGTGTTCTGGTAGGTTTTCCTGAATGAAGTTTTTGTGTCTTGCATTTTCAATATAACTTTTCCTACGTTCTTTCAAATATGAATCAATGGGAACTATGGGAATTCTGTTGTATAATTGAATTTTGTCCGCGGTCCATAACCTTTCCATATATCGTATCCAATATCTTTCGAACTTTTCTATCTTTTCCAAATTTATGCCGGAGTGAAATAGTTCGTGACCATACATGACCATAGGTCTTAATATTGCTAAGTAAAGTCTAATTTTGATGGTTTGTGAGAGTTCTGATCGAAAATATGATTTAAGTAAATTGTGGGTGCTGAGTCCTTTTGTCTTTCTTTCTTTGATGTGCATCTCGAAATTTAGCCTATGGTCAAGGGTAACTCCTAAGTACTTTGCTGTTTTTTTGGGTTTGATTTTAGTATTTTTGATTTTTAAAAATTTCTCTTTAGTTTTTACGAGTTCCCCTACCTGACGGAAAGAAAATAATGAACTGAGTTTTGTTCTGGTTCAAATGCAGCTTCCATGTTCCGCACCACGAAACAAATTCATCTGTTATTGTCTGTAGCTGTTTAATTGCAACCTTCACAGTACGAGCACTGGTCCAATACACAGTGTCGTCTGCGAACAGTCCCAGTTTTGTATGTATATTGTGTGGTATTGGAGTGTCATTTACATATAGTAGATAAAGGGCCGGACTGAGTGCCGCACCCTGCGGGACACCGCGTTGAATGTATATCTTTTCTGAGAGAACGTCCTCTGTTCTAATTTGAGTAGTTCTGTTAGTTAGGAAATTATTAAGCCAGCGAATGATGGTTGTTCGCAAGTTTAATGAATAGAGCTTGTATAGGAGCCCGTCATGCCAGACGGTATCAAACGCCGAGGTCAAGTCCATGAAGACCACTGCAGCTTTTTTACCTTTATTCAATGCTCTCTGGACGTCCGTGGTGATAAGTCATTATATAACTTTATTTAAGGAAATAGTTGTATAATTATATTGGTGTTACTAGAAGATAGTAGTTCATAATATTATTCGTGTTCTATAACATATCGGTAGTAAACACCCTAATACCGACAGATAAAATATGTTTAATTCATTATATAGTGGATGCAAAATTATATGTGACAATATAACCTTCAACCATTCCAACATAATTGGTTTGGTAGACATCTGGTGACATGAAATTCAAATTCTTCAATTTCAATTTCAGACTGATGCAAAGTTGTGGAAACTTTCGCTTATTTCCCAAACGCTTAAAGGAGTGGAAAGCGAGTACAAATTAATGCATAGCTACTTGGTACAAAGTGCTACATATTAGTGGGTATGTTCATCGTGACCGCTATCTGGAAGCTTGCTATAGTGTGTCTCACTATTTTTTGTAATTCCAAAATGTTCATGTCATGTAACTCTATAGGCTAGATTTTTACCTGAAATTCATTTGGGAGCTCCATCATAACCTTAACTGTATTGCTGTAACAGATAACGAAATGTGACATTCCAATGAAATACTGTACATAAACGTCTGGATATGCCTTTGGTCAAACAAGGAATTAAAACTATATTGCGAAACAGTTAGTACTACGGCATATGGTGCTATCTTACTTACTTACTTACTCTATGGTTTACGGAACACGCAAGTTCATAGCCGCAGTTATAAACATTCTCCATAGGATTCTATACTGAGCAAAATTAAGTCAGTTTTCATCGCAAACACCTACTACACAAAGATCCATTATAATAGTATCCTACCTAACATCGTCTCGGTATTCCTAACGGTCTCTTTCCCTCCGATTTACCAATTACGATGGAATATAATCATCGTTTCTTTCCCATCATGGATTGCCAAATTATTCGTCACGATTTGAACTTCATAGAATATGGGGTGAGGCGTAAATTCCATGAAGTTCTTCGTTACGCAGTCTCATCCATTACCCAGTCATTTCGTCCCGGTCCGCCCAGTATATCTTTCTCAAGACCTGATTTTCAAACACTCGTAATTTACTTTCATCTGCTAGGGTCTTACTCAAACTTTAGTGGCAGCAAAGTATTATCGACAGAATAACCATTCTTTATATTTTCAATTTCAAGTTTCTTGATATAAATTGCGATCTTAAGTTTCTGAACTGAGCAGAGGCATGTGTTACTAGATGCTAACCGACTCTTTATTTCTTCCGTGATCTCGTTTTTGCTTGTTACATATGCTCCCAAGTATTTAAATTAGTTTACTTTTTCAATGTTTTCGTTCTTAATTGTTATGTATCTATTTCCTGTGTCTCGGCTTATTATATGTATTTTGTTTTCTGTATGCCTACATATAAGACCTATCTCATCGCACGCTTCTACTTAGACATCGGTGTTATTTTGTAGTGCATATGTATCGTTCCCTGTTAACTCTATATCATCTGCGTATACGAAGAGTTCATTCAAGTCATTCAATGTGAGTTCCTTTTTGTCCTCTTTTTATTTTCTGAATCGCATATTCTAACGTAAAGTTAGACAGTAATGGTGACAAGGCATAACCGCGTTTCAGTAATTTGCGAATCTCGAAACTATCTTCCATATAACCTATTCGTACTCTGCCTATGGGGTCACTGAGACATATCCTCACTAGTTGATCAACTTTTCTCGGAATTCCAAATTGTACAAGGATATACACATACTCTATTAAAATTAATGAATAACTGATTAACAGTCCCAGCGCATTCCCATTTCTTCTCCAAGATTTGTCTCAATGAGAAAAGCTGATCCAACGTGGATCTGTTTCTTCTAAATCCACATGAGTGATCTCCAATCTACGCTTCGGCAAGTTAGCAGGGTATCACTCAGTACTTTGTAACATGTTAGGAGTAATGAGATTCTGCGCTAGTTATTACAGTCCGATTTAAACCCGAACTATTATTGTGGTTTTTCATTCCGTAGGAAGTTCTTCATTTCTCCGTATTTAGATCATTTATCAGTTGATGCAGTTCCTTGATTATCACCGTTCCTTCCGCTTTAATTAATTCGTCTGGAACATTGTCTATTCGTGGTGATTTGAAATTTTCAATTTCTTTATCGACAGTTCAATCTCGATCGCGCTAGGTTCGGGTATCCACTGTTCTGCTGTATAGATTTTTAATTACTCTGTTTTTTCTCCGTTGTATATATTATGAAATTTGTCGAAATAAGTTTTGCAGATATCGATAATTTTAGCCAGATCCGCTTGAAGATCTCCGCGTTATTTTCTAATCATCCCTAATCTAGGCTTAGAACACTTCCGTAACGAGTTAATCAATTAGTACGGATCTCGTATATTATTTATCTTACCCTTTTGCTCTATCCCCTGAATCTTCTGAGTCAGATATTCTCGCTTCTTGTTTCTGAACCCGCATGTGGCATGGGTTTCGCCTTACATTAGTAGCTAGTATTTGCTTCGCGTATATTACTCATAACGTCGTTTCCTTGCTTATTTCCGTTCCTCATGAAGCTTAAGGTATTCTTCATCAAAACAATCCTTACTTTTCTGCTGTTTCTTCTTACCTATACGTACCTTCGCTGCCCCCTTCTACTAATGCGTGATCGATCTGATTTAGAGTTTTGCCATCCGGATAAATCCATGTTTATTTGTTTATATATTTGTGTTCAAAGTACGGTCTCTTCACTAGTATGTTTTTCGACATCGCGCAAGATGTCTTTCACCATTGTTGTTTGTCTCTTAGTGAAGGCTGTAATTGTCTATAGTAGGTCTATATTTTTCCTCCATTACTATCTTAGCGTTGAAATCACCTAACACAATTTTCGTATTGTACTTCGGTAATCGGTCAATCAATCTATCTAGCTTCTCGGAAAATGTATGTTTGTCGTTATCATTTTGTCGGTCGGCACAGAGATATTTATTAAAACTGTGTTTCCCCTATCGCGTACGTATCGTAACGTACAACAGTCTTTCGTTTACGAACTCTATATTTTGAACCGCGGAAAGGATACTGTTCTTAATAAGGAATCTTGTTTCGAAATCTTGAGACTGTGTTCCCCCGTAGTAGAAAGTGTACTGAATGCTATATTGACCCTCCTACCAGACTTCCTGTATCGCTAATATGTCAAGCTCGTACTTCTCGGTCTCGCATACTGCCAGCTGAAGAGCTCCCGTTCTGTATAACGTTTGGACGTTCCACGTTCGTATTCTACTGTCCTTCTTAATCCTGTTCTTGGAGCCCCCTGAATCAGTCCCGTCCGGAGATTCGAAAGAGGGACTAGTTCATATCCGGATTATTTAACCCAGGGGAATCAATAAACCATCTGTTACTATTTCTTGACATTATTTAGCCGGTGTCGCTCATCTCCAGCTTCAGGGTCGTAATGGCGAAGCTGCTTTCCTCCACTACGATGTTTTTGTTCGGGATTATCTTCCTTTAGCCTTTGTAGATACCTTTGCTAAATGCAAGGCAGCAGCACTGGTTTTGGCCTGCGTCTGTATATTTCCGGTACCCACCATATCTGGTCGGTATTCCCCTATCCCACATCTCGGGAGGCGCCTGGTGGGAGACCAATAACTCCAATCCGGATATGGTGCTATCTACGAAGGTTATTACAAACATGGCCCTATCATGAAATTTTCTATATTGTATTTTACTTGATTAGCCAAATACAAAGCGGATACCTCGATATATCCATTTTAAATGAATTTTGTTGGAGAAGAAAAGCGTGGTTGAACTTAGTGTATACTTAAATTTGTTCTTGTAGGTGACTGTGAACTGTGACATGCGAACATAGCGTTGAAGGCTTTTGCGCCATTTGTGGTACCTGTTAAAAGCATTTTGCTTACAGGCACGAACTTATATCTAAACTTTAACTATTTACTTACATAAATAAGTTTGAATATAATCGATGTATTTGGGATAAAATTTAGGTTCAAATAGATATATCATATGCTTCTCTTTCTATAAGATGGCCAATGTAAAGATCTATAGCTTCCCATTTCCAATATAAATTTTTGTGTCTTTGGTTATCATTTTGTTTAATTTTGATTACATTTTTTAAATAATGAAAATAATATTTTCATACTTTTTAATGTGAGTTTTGAACATTTTGTTTCTATTACAGCAAAAAAATTACGGGGAAAACTATATTTCCGCACGCGACAGAGCCGCCGTATCTCAGTGGTAGAGCGTGTGCGTAGCATTTCAACAGTCGTGGGTTTGATCCCAGCGGCCAACCATCCAGACTGAGGTTTTCCAGGGGTTTTCCCCAGTCACACCAGACAACTTCAACATAAGCTCAGACCGACACCTTCCCAAAATCGTTTCTCTTGCCGTATTCCGACCTGAGCCTTAAATGCCTAAAGCCATAAATAAAAATTCAAATATATTTCCGCATATATATTTTTTGTAACATTGTAGCTAAAATTATTATGTTACACGGGCCCCTCTCCATGAAAACAAATACAATGATATTCAATATTGACGACGTGAATATGGCGGCAATGATTAACATGTCATCTAGTACCCATTACCTGTATTTTCTTTCCATTCGTGTAAATATTTGAAAATTAAGATCATTTCCAGACTGCTGTTTTTCTCTATTCAGAATGATTTTTCATTTTCTATCATAGATATCTCTCCAAGGAATTTGTCTACAATAGTTAGAACATCCACCACCCCCATATATATATATATATATATATGTATATTTTGGCGTGCTAAATTCCAAGAAAATAAAGTTAATATAATTATTTTCTACCACTAGCAGAAATTTTCCTTGTCAGTTTCGTGTTATTCAGATCTTATATGTCAATTAAGATACATATACTATAACACTTCAAATGCTTCCTCACGTGTTTCACTCGGAATCAGATTTGACAAGTGGCAATTTATTTGTTTGAGGTTCACACGTGTAACCTGTATGACAATATATTACACAAAAATAAAAGTTTAAGAATTCAAGAAATCCACTAGCTCTAATACATATTCTGTTATTTAGTTGGTATAGACATTCAGGTCAGTCCCTGAAGCTTATCATATTACGTTTTCAAATTTCACAAAAACAAAATTAAAAGTAATGACTTTCTTTTTAATCAAACGGTTATAAACTATTCATAAAGCCAGATCCAGACCATAAATGCAAGTACGTCAAGTAAATCGTTTAGACAGAACGTTTTGTCTGGACAGTAAAATATGGTCAGTGTTTGAAGTGAACGAAGATTGAGACAAATGTTTGATGAAAGAAGCTTCAATGCAGAAATTCGATCAAACTTTCCTGTTAGTGTGGTCACTCGTTGAGTCTATTACTATTATTATTATTGCTTCCAGCAATTAAGGAAATTTAAAGTTGTGTTTGTTTTTGTGTGTAAATGTAAATAGTTCTGTTCGATTTTGGAAATTGAGAAATTGAAATAATATTTTTCATAAATCCAAATCTGTTTCTATATTTCGAAAATTGGATTATCAATAAACAAAATCGAAACCTATATTTTCGATTAAAATTAAAACAAAATTACTTCATTCGAAACCACTGAAAATGAATGTTATTGGATGAACACGATCCAATACCACGTATATTTTGATGAAAATAATTCTAACAGAGAATTTGGAAAATATTTACAATTTATAAATCTTTTACCATTTTAAGGTGCAAAATTGAAAACGATTAAACTGAAAAAAAAATCAAAATCTCATTTCTCATCGTTAAAAATTGATTTAGTAATAATATTACAAGTGTTGGAGTTGTACTGTAATCCTTCTATACTAATTACTTCAAGTTTGATCAAGACTGATACACTGTATGCACAAAAAAGTAAAATTTTAGTTTTCTTTCTAACATATTTGGCTTGAAAATCTCAAGAATTGAAACTTACGTTTACCATATCGGGTACACCCGTGGGTACCTATGTTTTTCTACTTGATCTTAAAATCAGAAATCGTATCCAGTTTACGTTCTTCTTTAAAGTTTTAACATCTATCAAAAATATACCTATGCATTTCGTCGCAAACGTTTGAAGCTTAAATTTTATATAAAATTTCGTTCTATCCACAATCTACTTCTTTTCATTACTCTGTATTTACAATGGTACATATAAAGAAACAAGATAGCACAAAATACGGTATATTGTTTAAAATCTAATGCATTATGAAGTTCTATTTCTGGTTTAGACTATTATAGTCTAAACCAGAAAACGTGGATTGATATTTATTTCAATTTTCCTTTCAGTGTATGTTATTACTGTAACTTCTACATTTTATTTAAGTCTACGTTTCTTAATTAAGAGTCAAAACCAAAGCTCGCACCCCCCTCCAAAAAGGAGGATATTTCATCGCTGTAAGCATTATGTTAAAGTGTTTATAGTGCATTTCTACATATACGTTGTCCAAAGTTATGTTAATTAAATAGTATCTGAAACTTTTTTGTTTGGAACTAATAAGAGAAGAAACCTTTGACGAATAATTAAGACAAATATTCCACTTCAACAACATTTTTCCTCTCACTTTCCTAACGTGCATTACTAAGAGGCTTATTTATATATTTTCGAATGTTCAGATTTGGTATCGATTAATTGTTATTTAGTTGCTATTGTTATGATATCTTTGTGATATTTTTAATCAGTTTTTTCTGTGCTTTATTAAACATGCTAGAGGTTTCAATACAACCTCGTACAAAACGATTACTAAAATGCATATCTGGAATAAGAAAGTGTATTAGGATATATTTTTCATCTATTATGTAATAACATAAACAGATATTAAACAAAAAAGATTGGACATCTGGCAAATAGTATATATAATATTTTAATGTTACTATGACGTACAAGAATAATTTCCTTACAATACAGCTTCTGTTCTTGCTGGGATAATATGGTACAGATTTGAATTATTCTGAAATGGACTTATGTACTATTCTCCTATCATAATATCTGTCAATGGGTGTGAAGGAATATTTGTTCAACTCTGATTTACAAACATGATACAAAGATTATACGATCTTCAAGTCAGATGTTTGAACTGGTCGACATACAAGTGTTGAATCTTGATCTTGGTGTTACATAAATAAAACAGGAACTTTGCTTCCTTTGTACATATCAATTTTTACAATACGTCCATTGTAGAATAAATTACCATATGACGAACCTGATCACATTCAGTTCATACTCTTTCTGGTAATGCCTGTTCTAATCGCACCACATTGCAGTCCACTTCATCACGGTATCAATGCATATTGGATAATTGAAACTAAAAAGTTAAATAAAAAAATTCTTGGAAATTGTACGTAATGTAAACTATCTGCGGTTCGGAATTAACGCACAAATATCACACTTTCATTCATCTGCTGCCAACATTTAAGATCTAAAGATACGGTACATGCTTTTACTACTGTAGAAACATGTGACTAAAATTTATTGTTGCAGTGATTGGAAATTGAACCCGGATGTCCATGTTGCCAGAACTAAACTGACCAACGTTCTGTGTTTATGAAGTTTCAAATGGAGGGAATTAATATTACTTATTTCCACTGCATAATTTACAGTGTAATATTTTTCTACTAACCTTTACGTGCAATGATTTTGATAGCAGAACACTAGTTGGTTCAAATCAGGCGCAATAAATGTTTCGTATATGTTGAGATTCAGTCTTGCGGTTGTAGCTTAGACGTTAGAATAGCCAACTGGCAACTGGAAGATTCGAGTTTGAGTTCCCGTTACGACAACGAGCACTTGTTCTTTATATTGTTCAGCTCCCTATGAATGTGGCTTTCGCAATTATTCTACAATCGAGTTTGATAGAAACAGGGCCCCCAATGTGGATGTATATATAGGTATTCTTACGTATTTGCTGTAGTATGTATGAGTTGTTAAGACAAAACTGTTTTAATTTTGCTAGACGTAATTATATTTCTGTTTACGGGGAGTATTTTTTTTTCATTCACAAAGTGTTATCATCCTCTGTGTAAGTGGTCATGAGTGTGGAAAATATCTGTTCTTGAAACGTCAAATAATTTATCTGTTATAGTTACAGTAGTATTTGCTAGATTTTCTATCAAAGTTGTAATTTTTGAAAGTTTAATATTTCACACATTTTAACAACTGCTCATTCTAACTCGATGTGAACGAAACGTTTCAACACACATATACATAAAACTCAAAAAAGAAAGAAGAAGAAAATAAAAAAGGTATTTACTTGCAGCTTCTCTTTATTCAATTCTGCAACGTTCCTTTCTTAGTCTTATGTTGAAGTTTAGCAGCGTTTCGGCTACAATATTACTTCACTGACCTGTCGAAGCTTAATCCGTTCTGTCAGTCCATTATGGATCACAATTAGGTTAATGTATATTATATCACTATAGCTTGTATTGTATATATATATATATATATATATATATATATATATACCAATATATTAATGTCCATCAGAAACCAGTGATCTTCCAACGACAATAACTCCTTATTATTAATGTTTTGGTGACAGGCAAATTTGCATTTAATTTCCATTATACATACGTTTCGAAAATATAACATTTGAAATTATATGACATCAGGATTGCTAAAACAAATATTCTCCTTAATATTCTCGAACATTCTTTATTATCGACTAATAGTTCCTCATATTTCAATTTTATATCAGCTTTTTATAATAAGACACCACTATATTTACAGAGATCCCTTGTATTGTCAGCTTACACGTCGGACAACTTATTTCGCAGTTTTATCCCCAATTCATCATAATTGGAGAGCACAGGAAAAGAACGTGCTTTTTCCATTTGTGGGAGAAATTAATATAAGAGTGCCATCCCTTAGCTCTTTAACAAGCTATCATACATGATGATAGTATGTTCATGCACAGTTCATCAGCTACTAACAAATCTTTCTTTGATATTCAGTTATAAACAATGCAGATTTTGGACTATTAAAACGCTCTTCTGTAAAACCAATAAATTAGAAAATTATTTTCCTGTCTTCTTTATTAAATTATATCCAGTGCGCGTGGTCTCAGGATGAATTCTCGCAGGAGTCCGTTGAAAGTAGCTGTTTGGAGCCCGATTTTGAGGAAACGTGTGTTTGGGCGCTTGGCTTTACTTTTGACAACCAACACATCCACATTTTGTCCCATACAAATTCGCTTTCGATGGCCGTTAGAATATTGAAATGCATATATAAGGAAGAAGGATCATTTATTCATAAGGAGGAACAAGAAAATGTAATAATCTTGTGGGAAAAAGAAAGAGAATGTTTACCTGGTTGGGATTGAAACTCGAGTGGCAAAGTTATTAATCCAACACTGTATGTACCCTTGAGCCACGGAAACAACTCAAAACAAACGTTTTTGAAAAGTGTTAATTTGTTCATTATTGTAAGTTTTGTTAAAGTAGTTACTTTCCGCTGTTAGATTGAAGTGTTAATAGTGTTATTTTCGTAAAATCTGTTTGTTATGATTAATTAAAATAAAACTCTCACTACACCTACATCCAGCTATTGGCTCATATCGTTGTCCAAACAGGATTTTTGTTAGCACATTTGATCAATTTTACTAACTGAAATCAAAGTTGACCTAACTTTGGGTTCCTGTTAGTGGTGTCCTCAACAACTATCCAATCATATTCTGAAGTTGGCGCAGCCGATATTACTACATAGGCGGATGCCATAACATGTTAATAATATTTTTCCTATCTCTCAGAAGCCGACTGTGATCTAGCAAAAACATGAATTTTTATCAACATTTGAATGACTGGTAGTTTAGTTTCAATATCTGTTGTGGTTTTAGAAGTTAAGGGAAAGAGAATATTGAGAATTGCTTTCTAAATCAGGGTTGAAAACATTATTTTTATAAACAGTTTCTTTGATGTCCTGTATGAATACAACAAAATCAACTTCGGCTCTGAAACAAAATAAACTCTATAGCAACTATAATAGCAAGCGGTACTTCTGAAAATAGAAGTTGAAAAATATAGTAGAATAAACTACAAAATAACAGAAGTTATGCAATAAAGTTTCAAAATCCAAACACCCTGTTAAAATGTTTCTGAAACATTCGTGGAGAATAAGCTCCCTGGAAATTTCCAGTAACTTGGATATTAGAAACCAGCCATTATTTAATTTTCAGGAATGCTTAGAATTAAACAAAAAATAAAATCTGAGGAGAAATTTGAACGCTGATTGTTCAGTTAGGGGCCCAACGTCTTTTATTGACTGGACTAAATTGTATGTGAAGGAAGCTCTATATCGAAAGAGTATACAGAGACAGAAATACGTTGCCCGAAATTCAAAACATAAATGATATTACTCCCACCAGTTACGTCATGATTTAATAAAATATGCTCTTTGTAACTTCAGGATCTCAGTCAATACCATTCACTGAGAATATTTCACATTTCTGCTGAAATATGTGATCAGAATGGCGGCAGTAAACGCTTGATCAGAATAGCACGCACAGTTACGATAACGAACCGGTTTCTCTTTCTACACACGCACGAATATGAAAATTGAGACCTTCCAATAAAGTAAACAAAATCTGTTGGTGGGTTTCCTGGATTACTGAAATAAATGCAAATACTTCCATTCATCTGATACATTTCTGGATGTATCAAAACACTTTCCCAAAATTTTAACGACATGTTCATTACTTTAAAATAATTAGTTTTTTATTCGCTTTTAATTTATTAACAGCTACGTTTAAACGTAACGTAAATAAAGCCTTTTACGCTTTGTGATCGGTAATAAGCCATTGTGTTATTAACTGTCATACAATTATTTTAATGTTTAGTAGTACTAGTAAGTATTAAAAAGGAAAATGATCATGCGTTTTTATTTTACCATAAAATTATTTCAACAGATCCAAGGTATGTATGAATATGGTTAAACAAAATATGTATAAAGGCTAGGAAATCCAAACATCTGTTGTTAAAGGAGGATTAAGAATAAAAAAATGTACGAAGTCTATATTGAAGGAAACCAAACAGAAATGCCTTCACGTTTCAACTCCTTTTTTGAAGTTCTTTAAGAAGACGATGTTTTCAATGGAGGTGCGGCAGTTCATTCGGTAATTACATTGACACTAGCCAGCATTCGGCCAGCAAGCAGTAGCCACAAAATAAATCGCTGCTAATTCGGTTACATTAACTTCTTTTTTGCTCAGATCAGCAGTAAATTCACGCATCATTGAACAATCCCAAATGCCAAAATTGACAATGTGTTTGGAAGCTTACAATCAATTCTGTTACAAGGTTTACCAACGTCTTCCACTATGACAACGTTGTTCTTCCAGGCGCTCTCTGGTTACGTTATCCATTGGTGTTATCGTTCAGTTGTACCTTGTCATGTCGACGTCTGAGGATTATATTTTCGTATCTCCATAGGATTTTAAAAGGAGATACAACAATATGATCCTGAGGTGTTGCCGTGTCTTCAGCGTAAATCCCCGTATAATTTCTTCAGAGGTTTATGTTACGATTAATTGATACATTCAACGCTGTTGTACCCTAAATGACTATTAATATTACTTGTATGAATTTCCTTCATCTCACTGTCTGTTAATCAGTCGCATAACATCAAGGTTTCATTTGGACTAATTTCTATTGAAGATTGTCATAATGTTGTCTATTACTTAGGCGCCGAAGAGGTCTTGTAGACATTGGGGGTTGATTGTCTACACCCAAAGAGAAGGCTATATTGTGCGGTTCTTGAATGTCCAATTTGATTCATATTTGCATTTTTGTTGTTCATATTACAACGGAACAGTGTTCTTCATCATTACATTGAAACATCTCGAAGTCTCAGAACAGGTTTTCTACATCGTGCACTTTGCAGTAAGCTCATCTTATAATAGCCTTAAAGGAATCGATCATACAAATCGGAACAGGAAAACGATGGCTTATTGCTTTAGCAGATCCTTCTCAACCTGAACTTCTCTTTTGAATTGGTATCCTTATAAAAGCCTGTAAAAAATCTATCGTATTGATCGTAACACACACTAAATATTTCATCGGAACTGAAATTGCAGGAAATGGAATCATAAAGATCAGATCTGGAATTGGGATAGACACCGGTTTGTGTTCATCTTCATAAGAGCTGTCTCCGCTACACCAGATATGATATGGAACAACTTTACATTTATGATTATTCTACAGTATTTGTTGTCATTGTTTCACTCATGTCTGGACCGTAGTAAAAACATCTTTTATTCATAAATGGTGCTGGATTACAAAATAGGTTGTTTGAACTAAAATTAATTCGTTTTAAAAACTGATTTCTCAGTATGTTTTATTAAAAAAAAGTAACTTGATTGAAACCAATCCACCATAGAAACGTTGTCTTCATTGCTAAATGTTAGGCAGTCGATTACCGAAGCAGGAAAGTCTGTTGATTTTAATGAATTACGTTAACTGGACAACCAAGGACTAGTGGCATGTAATTTTATCTGACGAATTGCAATTCAAATTCTTTGATGTAGACGAACGTCTGAGACATCGTCGCCAACCTCTTGACGAAATGAATGCGTTCCTCTCCTGTCAACGCAGAAGTAAAGTCTAGTAAAGTGAGATGAGTTCACTTTCTATTCTGCTGCGAGAATCGGCTGACTTGAAGAGCTTCCTTGCTGTCATGATGCATATACTCAGGGATCATTTAAAGCCTACTCATGTCCATACGTAATCCTGATGGCATTGGCTGGTTTCAAGAGAACAATGTATCTCAATCTCTTTGCCGTTGGTGGGCATACAGTGGTTATAGAAAAATGTCATAAAATTTCCAAGCTTCGATTGGCGTGAATATTACATGACTGGAAAAAAGTATAACGTTTGTGGGACCACGTGAAGCACAATGTTCGTATAGAGGACCACTACTGCACGACCAAAAACTTTTAACGATTGCTGTTTAACATCCAAGTTAAGTGAGGCAATTCGGGACAAGTGTAAGACACAGTGTAGTTACCATCCATACAATTAATAGTATCATTTATCTTAAGGCAATTAATAAGTTACAGTGGCACAGGGCCATTTGAGGTATTTCTGACGGCGAATTCTGACACTTCTATGCTTGTAACTAGCAGATTTCACAATAGTCCCTTCGTGATAGTCGAGGAAGAGACTTCGAATTGAACTGAATCTCTATGTTGATATATGAGTTTTGTGTTGTATTTATGAAACAGCAGAATCATATTTGTAAGGGAAGTTGCCCAGAAATCTTTACTGAAATGCCCCAGTTCTAAAATAGAAGCTCTGGTTCTTAAGTTTTCATGAACTAGTGTTGATCATGGAGTTCGAAGTCATTGCACACTCTCAAAGAGTAAAGTCTTGTGTGTCACTGTGTACATGTAGAATCAGTTCCTTTAGTTAATGATTCACTTCACATAAAAAATTGCGACAACGAACGCCGTGCAGCTAGGCAACCCAAATGGCACCTTCTTGTCCCATAATCATCTCTGGTAAACAGACCCCCTCTTTCTCCTTTCTTCGTCTCATCCATACTAAAATCAGCAAACATCATGAGCACGTGATTTTGTTTTCAAAATATACATGTATTAGAATCGATAAAATGAAAGAATAAAAGCGAGACAATATACATAAGTTCATCGAGGGAGACACTTAAACACATACAATGAAACATTGAAACCGATAGTTGTGTGTTAGAGAGAGGCTGATAAATGAGAGAGAGAGAGAGAAAAAAAAAGGGAGAGACATGATGAATAAGAAAAAGTACAGATAAAAATATGGAATTTAAACGTAGTGAAAAGGATTAAGTTCAGTTCTCACAAATCAAATCTAACAGCAAGATCTTTCAATTAACGTATACCAGCCTGAACTAAGCTAACATCACCAAAATTTGTCATTAGCTAATGGAGAAGTTAAAACTTCAATCAAAGTGTCCAATACACTTCGTGCATACGACAAGTTGAACGTAACAGGGTCTAGTAGGTTAAGGTGGTGAAAAGTGCCTTGGAAGAAATCGTGATAGGAAATACTACCATATTCAGCGTAAAAAAATATGGCTTTCCACCAAATTGCAGCTCAAAAGATGCTAACCTAACCTCAAAATAAATTAAAGTGTGTTTTGGTAGTATAGCGATATCTCAGTCGGATGTGAACCTTGGATGACAATCTTATTTTAAATATTAGATTTTTTCAAGCTCTATAAAATGGTAATTGTTTCATTTATGATGACGCAAAATTCAAATTTGTAGAGAGGTTAGAAAATTTGAAAATTGAATTTAAAAAAGAAGATAACAGTTACTTCGAAAAAAATATGTTATGTATTTTTAGTGGTTCTATAATCATATTTCTTTTTTTAGGTTTTTAAAGTTGTAGAACATAACCAAACAATAAGACACGTGACAATAAGACAGTACGCAATATTGAAAATTCTCGACTTTTCGTAGTCGTAGTCCCCCAGGTGAGTGCCGGCAGGGTACCTATACTAAACTGACCTTCACAGCTACCTTTCCCCATCCTTTCCCACAGCATAGGTCATAGATGTCCCTTAGTCTTAAAATAAAATTCAATACGGCCCTGGCCGATACCGTTCTCCATCCTTTCCCACGGCATAAGCTCTTAGAACCAACTGTTTCATGGCTCTCGCTCGCAAACGTTTTCGACAAACCTCACGAGAGTTCATTGGCATTGGTTGTCTAAGGGTGGGGTAGACTGAGTTATGGTGGGGTAACATTTGTTCGCATTACCAATGCACTCCAGTACACTGTTGTTTTCTTTTCGGAGAACAAGTTTCCTGTTGGGAGCAAGTGCCCCTTGGCCCCTTCGGTAGCGCCACTGCTCACTCCCGGTGCTTCCGGTTATGTATCGTACATGCGTGGTCCACCGTTTCTCGTCTTCTGCATCCCTTTTCCGCATGTCAGTCTGTTCACATCAGTAATCCCGTATGAGAAATTCCTTGCGCCGCGTCCCTACCGCCCTGCTTCTGCCACCATTGTGTCATTCAGGTATTACTTTCTCTAAAGTGTTTGGGACCGCTTGCTGTTGCACCTTTCCTTTGTCCGCAATGAGATACCACACGTCGTTTTGCCGCCATTTGCGACAGCTTGTAACTCGGAAATGACGCAGAATTTAACAAACTGTCACATAAACTTTTTGATTGTTTTCATGTGTAGATTCTTCTCCCAAGCGTTGTAAACGGAATTTTGAACCTCCCTGTATATAACTGATGGAATTAGCATTATTGTTAAACATATGTTTATACGTATGAAAAGGAAAGTAATAGTATATATTCTATACTATTGTATATTTTAATAGAGAATATATCTATGTACGTATGATGATGAAAATGCGATATCGTTGTATGTAAATAAGTATCAAAACTCAAAATATTTATGCATTACGTAAGTGGCCGGTAAGCATAACAATATAGTTGTATATTCCAAACTAGATATTTATTGTGCATTATAGCCCAATATACGTATATATAATTGTCAAACAAACTCTTTGGTGCACGAAGAAACTTATATACATATCTTAAATGTAATCCTCGTACTTTGCGATTATAATAATCTTCACTTTTGATGTGATTTAATTTTCCATCTTAAACTGAAGATGACAAGAAATGTTCTTTTTCTTCTAATAGTGAGTGTGAGTTACTTTTATTTTTAACTATTCAAGTTTAGGAATTATTAGGAAGTAATAAATATTAATTGATTTTTATTTTTATATCAATATACCACCAATGGTCATCAATAGTGTAGTTGATATGATTTATTGTAGTTTTCGGTCATTATTCACTAATTACTAATTAATTCCAAATACAAATTAGGTTGGTCTGTCTGTAGAAGTTTGCTTTGTTCAGCCGGGAACTTATGAGATGATGATGACAGAAATGCTTTCTCACTTTGTAACTTGTTTAAAAAATTATTTATACTAGGTACAGAACCCCGTGACAATGAGTATTACTTTCTTTTGTATAAAGCCAAGATGATTACGCCAAATATACTTAAACGCCAACTTTGAGACATAATTAAGGGAATTTCTTAAGGAGTTTTAATTGAATGACGTAGACAGTGTCGGCGACGGCGATTAGATGATAAAAGTACGGGCGCAAGGGGTAAAAGTTGGGGGAAGGCAAGAAGGAAAAACTTCATATTTACGTATAAAATCATATAGATTTACAAGTCAATTAAAAAAAACTGGCGGGGTAATAGGCCCTTGCCCCCTAACCGCCGCCCACGATCGTAGAGGTTTCTATACTAAATTAGATTTTTTTAAAAGTCATTGCCTTTGAAGCTACATGCCAATTAACTACTAGTTAAAATCTCCCCGTTAGCTTCTTTCGCTGATTTTTCACTGCTAAAAAGACATTCAAATCTTGCAAAGTTAGCGCAAAATCTATTAAATACCCATACTAAGACACTCCATATTAAAAAAATGACGCTACTGTAAAAATAAATAAACAGGTAATTTTAAAATCAACCTAGAATATAAATAGAATTAAAACTGAGATCAAAGCAAATTTTGTTTTTATTTTACATATAAAATCATGGCGGTTGAATATGGGCAAAATATGTTATTGCTTGAAAGTGAAAACCTAGCCACTGTTATTTTCATTTAAGTATAAAATTATGGTAGGCAAAATAAATGCTTGAAAATGAAAGACCAAACCATTTTGTTCTCATGCAGGTATAAAATCCTGGGGGGATATATACCTTTCCCCCCACCAAAAATAATGGGGCTCAACTACCTCTTCTGCCCTTGGCTAATACGACCCTGATTACATGATATCATTCCTTCATGTTCGCATTGCCGAAATAAATACTTCTTACTACATTGCTTTAGCGTCGTCCATTTCTAATAAAATTATTTAATTAGACTTCGAAACATTATGAATAACATTATCAAGTTTAAAGCTGTTAATTTACAAGTTAAAAATATAATTCACTGCAATTACAAATAGAATGGTTAGATATTGGTGAAGGACCGAAGCGATTTTTTAAATAAGTTCGCTTAAAAAAGAAAGTAAAGAGAAATGCGGGGACTCGAACTCATAACCTTTTGCGTATAAAGCTAACTAGCTAACCACTACACCATGGTAAATGTAGTGATAGTGTTTTTACTCATTTCAGTTACCAGTTAATTTTTACGTACTGAGTATGTTTCTGTTTTACTATTATCGATAGGAATGTATTTCCTCTATATTATATTTTATTACTATGTCTGGTATGTATAAGAAGAATTCAGGAATATACAAACAACACATCTATCAAAGAATCTGAGTACAAAGTAGTTGAAACTTTCCATGTGCACTACACGTGTGCATTGCAAAATTTCTCTTAGTTGGAAAATTATTTTCCAGCGCCTCTAATAAGTGGGATTTACTTTCTTGAAAGGTAGTACACTCAGTCAATCAAAATCGGGTCACACTCTTTAGCAACTGTTAAAAAGTAAGTTCAGAAAATTATTTATATGGCAACATCGCAACTACATGAGTGACCACTGCGCGGGTTTCAATACAATGTGTGTATTAGCGCAGTTTTAGAAAACTAATCTCTGTGAAGAAAATAATGTTTGTTTATGCAGTTGTGATGGTAGTGATAAATATGTGAATGAAAGTAAACAAAACTATTAATTTCTTATTACTGGCCATAAAATAAATTATAATACAGCGATGTTTCTACGTCTGTAAACATTAGCGATGAAGTTTCGCTTATTCGCACTTGGGACGTTAAATACTGCTATTAAAACTTTTAACAAATTATACAACATGGTTTTCATATGTATATAATCTAACAAATTAGTAGTCAATAGAAAATTAGCATGTTTATAATGCATGGACGTATTAATTTTATTCCTGTCAAATGCAAAGAAATATGACAACGATTACCATTCCTTTAATAAGAGTTAACCATTACAAGGTTTAGTCTAATAGTTATATCAATATTCAATAGTTCAAATAATCATATCAAAATGTTTAGATAGGAGCAGATTAATCGAGGACATATACGCTGACGTCAAACTTGTGGTCAGTGACTCTCTATCTGCTTTACTGCAATTTAATAACTTGCAACAATTCTTAAAATGCAGAAACCTGAAAAAGGTCTGCCAATTTTGAACACCAAATTAGAAACGGCTGGATAAATCGAGATCACTGAACTCAAATTTGAAGTCAGTTTCTATGTATCTGTTTTCGTTTAGGCGGTAGCCTCCATTACAGATGGAGGAATCAAAATTAAGAGGTCCAATATTTCAAGGCAGCTAACAGACAGAACATAGCATGTGGACAGGAGAAATTAACGAAGCTCGCTTGTTATCGCTCGATCCAAATCCGCATTGTTCTCACCTAAGGAAGATCACTGGTTTCTTGATTCTTGGTAAATTATACTATTTTAGAATTGCATTTCTTTAAGTAAACTTTTTATCGGGCCGCATTAAATGGGTGAAAGAAGCAATTTCTGAGTAGCAGAATAATGGTTCCAAAATACGAGCTGCATTCCTCCTACTTTCTAAGTTAATTTGGAGTTTTATAAATGAAGTTGGCGTATATTATTTCCCCCAAATGCATCTAATCAAATGAATAAAATGTTTTAGGATTTTGAAAGAAAATTATACTGGTATTGGTCACGGTTTCTCAACTTGGAGGTCACGAGCCCCCAAAGGTGTCGTGGTTTGTGTGTAAGAGGGTCACGAGAGGAGGTGAAAACATAAATTTAACTTGGGTTTATAGGTTAAAACAAATAAATTTCCAAGACGGTATTTTATTTTGCTTATTGTTTTTATAATTAGGGCCTACTAAAATAATGAAATTTGTTGAATAGTTTTGAAGAATGTAATGAGGATGTTTATTTCCAAATACAACAGATCAATAGTCATGTGTTAAAATGTCATGTTTTTATGGGTCGCAGGGTGAAATGTTTAAAAACGCTGGCGTAGGTGGAAAGCGAACCTATGATTCTCAGTGTAGAAAGTGCACCTAGCTAATCAAGCTAATAATCACACCAGCAATCTGTTGTTATCCAACGATCCAACACATCAGCTTATTCTTATTGCTTGTATGCTTACACACTCATTTCGTTAATTTATGCTTCCCCCCTTTTTCTGAATATGATTATATACCATCCTATAACGATTGATTAAAACATTACATAGTTGAAATTAACAGAAAAGATTGACATCTATTTACAAAGTAGTTCTGTAAACGATTCATGTAACAGCCAAAGGAGGTTGAAAATGAGCAATAAAAAGGTTTTGTGTGTGTGTTTGGTATACATATACAGATGCTTATCAGAATAATGGAAACACCTGTAGTTGGCAATACGTCAGATGTATGGGTTGGCAGTAGTGTCGTGGCGACCGCAGCGCCGGACTGCTGGTGGTGGTGTGTTAGGTCGGTCTCCATACTACGTCAGGCGTCGTGGAACAGGAGTGTGCAGTGGCTGCAGCAGACGGAGGTAGTGTAAAATGGGAGACCTCTCAGAGTTTCAAAGAGGGCAAATTGTTGGTGCGCGGTTATGTGGAGTGAGTGTGACGGCAGTGGCTAGTGTGTTAGGTGTGTCGCCAGGGACAGTGTCGAAGGTGATGACGGCCTACACAACACACGGGAAAACCACATCGGGGAAGCGGAACAGTGGGCGGAAGAAAAGCATCAGTGACAGGGCACGCCGGGTATTAAAGCGCATTGTCACGCGGAACCGTCGTGCCACTGCGGCGCAAGTGACGGAGGAACTCAATCAGCACCTCCCCCAACCTTTTTCGACAATCACAGTCCGCCGCGAATTACATGACATGAACTTACGGGGTCGTGTTGCACGGGCAAAACCTCTCATCAGGGACCACAACGCTTTAGCACGCCGCAAATGGTGCCGCGACCATGCAACTTGGACCGTTGACGACTGGAAACGTGTGGTATGGTCGGATGAGTCACCATTCACCCTATTCCAAACCACGAGCCGTGTTTATGTGTGGAGAACGCCGAAAGAAGCGTATGATCTGCAGTGTCTCCGCCCAACTGTGAAACATGGCGGCGGCACGGTGATGCTGTGGGCCGCAATATCATGGTTTTCATTGGGTCCTGTGGTCACACTTCGCGGACGCATCACTGCCAACGATTATGTCGCAATTTTAGGAGACCACTTGCATCCTATGGTCCGGATGTTGTTCCCGGACAATGACGCCATATTCCAGGATGATAATGCACCCATTCACACAGCTGGAGTTGTTGCAGCGTGGTTTGAGGAACATCGGGATGAAGTTCAACAC
>JAGDQP010009325.1:0-59635 GCA_022664845.1 Lepisma saccharinum | reverse complement strand
ATCTCGCTAACCGTAACTCATATCTAAAATCTAAGTTTGGATTTATCCCAATTTTCATGGGGGCCCGCAATGGACCCCTAAAACTCCCCGGTACTACCCATTTGAGGCTAAAACAAAAAGACACACAGAATGACGGACATACCTTTCTATCATTTGTGAAAATTTTGTGATTCGGTTTAAAAAGTCGTAACTTTTGAACCGCTCCACCGATTTTAACGTATGATACACCGTTTGAAATTTATTGAAGCGTAGAATAAGATCCAGTAAGTTTCGGCCGCCTATATGGTCTGGGGTCAGTGCAATCCTAAAAAATGTGAAATTTTGATATATTTTTCCAAGCGCCTTAGGGGTCCCAAGGAGATCCTACCGACCCAATTTTTTCCCTGTTTCTTAGTATTGGAAAGAGCTTTCAAATGTAAGTTCAAGCATCAAAATCGGACTTATACTTCGGTAGATCCGAAACTAACTGTATACTATTTGAGTGCTGCTAACAGTGTCCTTTGCCAGCGTCACTCGAAGAACTGCCGTTCTTCATGATCTAATCTTATGCTATTTCCCTAGATTCTATACATTTGAAAACTATATCCTACAATTTGGTAAAAGTTTTTAAAAAGGAGTTTAACGTTTCAAGTGAGAATAAGCAACACTTTATCGCTACTGATTACTTACGTGCTGATATCGCTGTATTCAATATATTCTATGATCAGTAATAGTGAAAGAATAACTTTTTTCAATTTATTCAACCACACATAATGCTTGTCAGTAGAGGCTAGTAGATTTTCTTAAAATGTAATTATTGCTTTTATGTATCTTATGCTCAGACCGGAGAAGTTAGTAGCTGTAGAAACTGGTGTAACTAGAAAATCAATATTTGAAAACAGGAGAGTGGATACTCATGTTTTGCGACGTTGCCACATAATTCATATCAGAACTTAGTTTTTCTAGAGACCAACAAGTTGGTTTTATAAAAATTATAATAAATAACAAATAAATAGATTACGATAAAAAACATTGAGTCTGTTTTGTACAGGAACTTATCTGTTAATGAATGGCTTATTCTTAACATGTTTCTTACAGTGGAAAACATTTAATTTTGTAATTTAGGCTTTTGAAAGAGACCGCTCATTGTATCATTGACTGAGTGTACATTTGCTTATGAGTGACAGTGTTGAAGTCAACGTATTTGACGATTTCAGCACCAGGTGTCTCTAATGGAAGTGGATGTGAGAGAAGAAGTTGCTGTGTCACGTGAGAAGGACACACCGTTCACAAATATAAGGACATGCGTAAAATTTAGGATTAATTTTTGGTCTGATCTAAAATCAGAGTTCCTTAATAGTTTGTGAAACACAGTACCTCGGGAATTGTGGAAAAAATGAAGCACTTTACTTGAATTATTTCTAACTGCACTTTTCGATAAAACTGCGGTTTTCGGCAGAGATTATATAAACATCAAAACCAGTGCCGACTTCGAATGGGAATGCATCTTGGAGTAAGATAACTTTGCCGTTAAAGCATGTGATTGGAGTAAGACAGCCCATGCTCGTCTCATGGAAAATCATTGCAAATTAATATGCGAAGTTACTGTAGGAATTAGATTTAATGTATGTGCCTTCAATTTCAAGGAATGTAAACATTAGTAAATTTTGAACCTCACAGGAGCTGGCATGTAAAGAATACATCTGTGATGCAATGAAAAGGAAGAAGTTAAGAAAACAGTCGAAGATTGGAATTAGGAAAAAGCAAATGCATAAAGATTTTTAAACAAGAGTTACAGTTTTCTATGGGAAGTATGATAGATGTTATTATAAATATATAGGCGGAAATATTAGTTTCAATGCAAGAATTTTTAACTGTGGATTAATGAGGACTGTTTCGGATAATTGGTGTTGAGTGGTGAATGTAGTGTTTGTATTAAAAACCAATCGGTTTCATCCTCTGTTTTCAAACAAGGTCATCTTCTGATTATTTTATCTCATACTATTTTTGTAGTAATGTTTAGTTAATACTTCGTTAAGACAAATAGGATGTGCCAGTTGTGATGCATTATAGAGCAATTCTACGGATATGCCATACCTGCTAGTAAAATCTCGAACATAAAGTGATTTTTTTTATTAGTGTAATTGATTCTTGAAAGGTATACGATGCATGTTCACATAAAGAAATTTAGAAAGCCATTAGAAACTACAAATGTATAATGAGCAGTTTTGGGGTTTTTTAAAACACAAAAATGAGTACGACTTTATTTCATTTGAATAATGAATTATTCAGCTAAAATGTAGGAATATATATATTTAAAAACGATATACTGTCACGTTCATTGTAACGTAAACTATGAAAACGGTATAAACTTCGTTTTTCTATATTGAAATAAATTATTAATTTGTTTCTGATATGGATTCTCCTTCTCTAGACATCAGTAGTTTCAGGCCATTTGTTTCTGAGATATCTGTAATATAAACTCACCCAATCGTTTCTATTACAATCTCCCGATTGTCTTGAAGATAAAGCCTTACTTCTTGCTGATTTTTAACCAGAGCTGCAGGCCCTGCCTTCTCCTCCTCTGGGCCTCCATTTATCCAATGAAAGTTTTCGTATTGCTGTTGCCTTACGATTAGCAGCTGACGTCTGTGCACCTCACAATTATCCAGCTTGCGGAACGTTCATCGATCAAAGTGGCCTCCACTGTCTCTCTGGTGTACGCAGTTCTGGAAGACACATGCGTCACGCCAGTGTAAATGACGCAATTCTTCGAGCTATTATTTCAGCTAAAGTACCTTCAATGAGTGAACCATCTGGATGTAGTCGTTCTGATGGTAGGAGATCCGATGATATGACTCTAGTGCTTTTGAAAAAAGATCATTATTATGGAATTTAACTTGTGTCGATACAATTGCCGTTTCGAATGTTCCTCATTCATCATTCCCGTAGAGAGATCGAAGAAAATAGAAAATACAGTCACCTGTTAGGTAAATTCATTTTCATTGCAATTGCAATCAAGTAAAGTAGTACTTGGGGCACCGAGGACCTCAATTTCATTTAGGAATTTGGACGGCGCATTGGACTTGTTTCTGTCAATGCTTGCGCAACTACTTTCCTGTTGCAGCGTATCAGTATCGCCATTCAGCGTGGTAATGTTTCTTCTGCCCAAGGAACATTGCCTCCGGGGAAAGAATTGGAGGAGATTTTTCTTCTTTAAATGTTGTTTTCCTCATTGTTGTATGAGTTTGTTTGTAATAAACTAATTTATAACTTTTTTATGTTGTTTCTTAATAATCTTCCTTTCGACCTGGGAAGCATTATATATTAAAAACGTACCATACACTATAGTGTATTTGGTGAAAAGTAAATTGTTTTATATGGTGCGTTAAAGTCAAGTGCTAACAAAAAAAATAATGGCAGTAAAATAGATTTTGTGAAAATCATTAACATAGTATGGTCAGTGCGTGATGCCCTCAGATTACGATGAGGGTGCGACTTTCAATGTACTATGGAAAGTAATGTACGCTGCAGAATATTTGGTGAAAAGTAAATTGCTTTTATGTAGTGCGTTAGAGTCGAACCCTGAAAAACAGTATTTCAAACTTTCTTTCTAATATTTTGTGTAAATTGAGATATCACAAGTCACAATTGAAATATAAACTGAGATATCACGAGTCACAAATTGCCATTCAGAATAAAGTTTTTGACTGTAATTGTCTTTTAACATCTCTGAGAAATTCAAAAACGCGACTTGAGCATATCATATGATAAAGAAGATATTGCAGATCACGTTCCCAGTGAAAGAACTTGTATATATTAAAAATACTATTAAAAGGAGCAAGACGTGTACTATATCTTTCCTTACCTACACCTCTCCTTGGCCACGTGCGCCCTTTTATCCCCTACTTGAGGCCCTGGATACCTTTCAAGAACCGATTGCAGTTATCTACGAAAACCCACAGTACGTTTGAATTACTGCGTTTGACATATTCGTTAAATCGCTCTTAAATTGATAAAAAAGGATAAACTTTGAAAACACAAGAAACCCCCATTATATTTTAGAGACCATTACTTAATTTCTGTCACAATATACAAAAATAAGACAACACATATAAAATATCTAATAAAACACAGATCTCAGTGCATGACGCTGTAGCTTCCTCCTATACCCTTATTATATTTATATACTATGGAATTTTTACTGAATAAGAATAAAATTTAACACATTCATCTTTGATGTAGTATATTAGAATTTTTTGAGGGGTTCATACTTTTAGAGCGTTTGTGGGGAATGCATGTCAGAATGTAAATGAAGCTTGCAAAATTGTCAGTGTGTGACGACAACTTTAACACTAAATAATATGGTATTTTTACTGTTTACGTGTTCTTTCACTTGGGATGCGATCTCCAATGTTTCCTCTATCAAACGGTGTGCTCAAGTTACCATTTCTCAATTTGTCAGAGATGTTATAAGACAATAACTGTCCAAAAGTTTATTCTGAATGTCAGTGTGTGACGCGTGAATTGCTCTATAAGTTTCGTTCACCTCATCAAACTCAGATAAGCTTAGATAATTTTATGATCATATTTCTGTAGCAGTCTTTAGTTAATATTTCATTATTTAGAAAGTACACTGTACAGGGCTATATAAAGACGACCTACTTTGCTCGCATTAGAATTCGGTTTAATTCTGTAGGAAATATACGTGATAACTGAAACGTTACTCTAAATGTAATATATCAACGTAATAAACTGTACCTCTGATGCCTAGCTATTTATGTTGGCTTAGTTGCGTTTCTCAAACTGTTCTTACGTGGGGGCATCATTGAACAAATGACTATGCCGGTATTACTCACATGTGATGATTTATGAGATTTTTCCAAATATGCGAAATATAAGCAAGACATATTCATGATATCTTTGAACTAATTTTTGTAGAGGTTTGTATTAACTAAGATCTTGTATGAAATTCCCAATGAAACTCAAGTTATTTATCGAAAGGAACCTAATACATTGCAACTTTTATTGTACGGACAGCAAAGCGGAAAAGATTTAAAAACGAACCAAATATCTTGCATTGACAGAATTAAACAGCAGATATTTCTCTGAAATCAGCTAATATTTCTAATCTATTTTTCAGCGTCTAAGTCCGTGAAATAATCAAAATATTCTTCATAACATTTAATGTTGACAAATTAATTCTGACTGTCTCTTTTCGATAAAATATGATATCTAATAACTTTCTTTCGATGTTTGGCCATATTACTTTGTTTGGATAATTGATATACAGGCTATGTGCAAATTATAACATAGTTCTATTACAGGTTGCAGTTCAGAAATTTTCCGGAAGGAAGAATACGACTAGCTTGCAATATGCATAGGCATAGCTCAGTTTGTAGAGTGTTGGGTTCGCATTCTGAAGACCGTACTATGTGTGACCCCAGCGAACCCGATCTTCAATTAAATTTTCCCTGGTTTCCTTTATTTAGACTAGATAATTGGTGTTATAGTACTTTGAACTACGTAGGGCAGTTCCATTTCCAAAATCCTTCCTTTTGTTGTTCCTGCTGTTTTGTCGCCAATGTAAAATAGCTTCTGAACTGTGTTTCGAGTTTGCTAAATAAATGAATATTGAAAATAATTAAACCAAGGCAAGATAATATCTAATAGTTTCTCGCAATCACTAGTGGCTTCATTACAGAACCTAATCCAGTGAACTAGTATTCGAATTAGGTGCATAGGATTTATACAGAAAAATATGGATTTTGTAGATGCTCTTATTTTCCCGCTTTAATCTTATTCCACTGCATCTAGGAAATTTCCACACAGAAATATTTTATCTGTTCAATCCATTATTTTCAGCAATTGAAGGGATTAAAGTAGTTTTATCCCCTGAAGCGTCGTCCTCCTACACTCATAGTTGCTAAGCTTCAAATAGAATTAAAATACCCATAGGGATGTAAAAAGGCAACATATACAACGGAAGTCATGGTAAAAATTGTTAAATGGTCTTATTTCAACTCACAATCCTGGTTGTGTAATCTCTCTTTCTGTTAGCTCTTCCACGATTTGTGCAGTATATGCATGTATGTAGGGTAAAGTTAGGTAACTTGGCTGTATTATTTTATAAGCATGCTGCAAGGAACAATAGTGTTATATGATTACGTTTGATACAGCAGATAAAGCGATGTGTTCGCTTCAACCTGTGCTGCTCGTTGAGATCTTGCGCAACGAGACAAGTACGCTGTAAAACAAATGAAATATTACATTCTTTATAAAAGACTGGCAAAAGAGTACATTAGAATGTACAACATTTGCCTTCATTTGCACCCCGGCTACAATACCACCACAATTCAAAATGTTGAAAAATGTGATATTTTTTTACTATAACCAATTCGATTGCGGCACTTTTATGATCCGCGAGTGATTGTTTATATTTCGACGTCATAGTTGACTTCTATCTTTATTTCAGAAGTATGTCTTTGCAGCATCTCAAACTTTCAAACGCTGATATCCCAAAACATAAAAATCTGAGTTGTGGCGGTATTACAACCGGGTGATAACGAAACTTGTGACACTTTTCCTGTATTTTCAATACATCTTGTGCATAAAGGGAATGATATTTCAAAACTATGTGCACAAAAAAGAATGCATTTTTAAAGTTTTAGTTGATATAATGTAGCCTATGGAGAGGTATACCCAAAAACATGTGTATATCTCGCCAATTGCGAAGAGAATCGTGATATAATGAGACAAGAAACAAAGGAAAAGAAAAGAAAAATCACCTAGATATTTAAATGGTTGAAGAAATGGTTGTAGTCTTCTTTAGAATTGTTAAAGGAACGCTAAATTGAGAAAAAATATTAGAATTAAATTTTATAATTTTGCTTGATTTAGAATATCAATATTGTTGTAATTAGTAAGTAAGTATGGCTTATGATATTCTTATCTATCATACGGCTTATATGATTATATTAGGTAGGTAATGTTGAGTACATCGGTCATAAAAAACTAGGTAATATAAAGGAAAATGCTTCAAAAATTCTCACCATAAGATTCTTTCCTAGATGTAAAAACAACCAAACACAAGTCATTACTCTTTTGAGGATATTATTTATCATAAGAGAAGTAGGTTAGAGGAAATAATTTACTACCACATCACATGCGTACAATCTGTTATCAAAGTAGTAAGGTATAGTAAACGACAGCGAATACTTCATAGTAAGAATAGTCGCGTTGCGTGAGAAATTTAAAAGGTCGAGAGACAACCACCAAATTATTTCCCAGGAAGATGTCGAATCAATAACCTTCAGTAGCTTCTTCCTCTTCTTTTACAATCCTTACGTACATTGAAATAATTGAGACCTTTTTGTCTTATCCATGCAGGATACTCATATAACCTCATCGATATGATTCCTTGAGAAGGAACGCAAATCAATTTTCCAACTTCCATCACAGTATATTAACCTTTAATGATTAGAAAAGAATCCGATCACTTATCATGTGACTAATTTTCTATCACCCTGTGAAGATTCCAAATTTGATTTTTCCAGTGTCATAAGTGGAATAACTTCGTGTGATCAGAAAAAATAAAAGGAACCTGATTGACTCTCATATAAAAATAGACTCTCAATATTTCGCAACTCTCAGACCCCTACGCTCGATTTGACTCTAACTCAGACGCTCAGTTGATCAGTCGGGGAGCAGACAGCATTGTCAACACATTAATTTGTGCTTCGACGAGAGAGCATGGTTAAAGTCAGTCTTTCGTGATCTTAGTTTATTTTGAATGACTAAAATTGTAAAGTGAATTTTATTTCGGACTTAACCTTTTTCGGTCATGTAATTTAACAGTACTTTGAATCAGAACTTAGCGTTTCGTTTATGGTGAAATTATACTTCAGTCCAACTAGTGCACTTCACTCCAACTAGGCTGTCATGCAGCCCATCTTAAGAATCATCAGTGACGTCCAGTGACTTCTTGAACTTTGTGTAAAGCAACAAACATTCATTTTCAACAACTTATACTTGTAATACGAAGACTTGAGTGATTATAAGAACTTCTGATTCCACACGATTAAATTTATCCGCATCACTTCATCGAGTTTAGGCAATTGTTCGTTTATGTCAACGTTTGAGTTCTTTATTTGTTATTTAAGGTTTGAGAATTGGAGTAATGACACGATATTGTAATTTTAGCGTATCTGTATATGTTGAACCGATGCAACGATATACTTGACAGGCTGGTATGTTTGTATAAGTCGAAATACGTATTTTTATATTTTTCGTAACCACAGTTTTTAATATCCCCAGTTTTCTTTAGCTAGAATGGCCCAATGTTTTCGGTACCACCAATCTCGCAATGCCATGTAAATTTAAAAGTTAAGCGACTCTACCATTCTACGTTTCCCTCTCCGTTTATTTGATCTCACATTTATTTAGCAAGTGCTCTACATTTTAATTAGAGTTTATTTGCCAGTATATATCTTATTTTTTGCGGAAATAACAGTATATTTACACGGGATGCACTGCTTGAACTAGTGTGTACACTTTTCTGTTCGAGTGAGTGGTTCAAGTTGAACCTTAACTGTTCAGATAGCCAGCGCGAGTGCAAGCAGTGCAATCCAGTGCAAACACTTTCTGCCCCCTGCTTGAGAGCGACTGTTATTGACAAAGTATACGTCCAAACTGTCAGTGGGGGATTGCGTTAATTTTCCCTGCAGAGAAAGCAACCAATTATGCTCTGTAGCAGTCCGGAAAAGAAATTATGGTTATGGTCGAAAAGGAGTTATGGTTACAAAAACGAATTTTATTAGAACGCATTTTTCAACAAATTCTTGATAACAATGTTAATCATAAGAAGCTAAGTAGCGGTTTTATTTTAGACAAAACCAAAGCACTCCCGTATACGTTTATATTTTCTTATAACATATCCAAGAAAGAGTAAAAGTCATAGGGACAAATGCAGGTTATTAAGAAAATGCCGTGCCAGGTTTAGAATAAAAGCCATATATTCTTCCATCGCTCCATTACTTACCTGACTAACCCAACGGTGTATGGATTATCACTGTCGAACGTGTGGCTACTAAGATGTAATCGGGGCCTAAATGGGGAATACTAGCCCCAGTAGCACTGAAACGTGCCTTGAACCTTGATTTTTATTTATTTCGTTGATTAACTGTTGTCGGTAGGGCCGGATTTATACGTCTAGACGCATGACTTCCAGCGCCCCCTCCCCTCCACTTTCACCACTTCCGTCGTTTTCCCCTTCCTACCCTCACATAATGAAAAATTACAGGGCACCGGAAAAGCGTCCAAAGCAAAATCGTCCAAAGGGAATACCGTCCAAGAATTTTTGGAAAATCATCCAAAGGAAAACCGTTCAAAGGAAAATCGTCCAAAGGGAAAACCGTCCAAGGGAAAAGCATCCAAAGGGAAAACAGTCCAAAGGAAAATCACCCAAAGGGAAAAGCATCAAAAGGGAAGACCGTCTAAGGGAAAACCGTCCAAACTGATATTTTGGTTGAAATTTCCTAGAACGGGAAAATCGTCCAATAAAAATTGTATTATATATTATTAATTTCATATTAAAACCGGTCATGGAAATATCATCCAAACGGAAAAGCATCCAAAGGGAAAACCGTCCAAAGGAAAATCTTCCAAAGGGAAAAGCATCCAAAGGGGAAACCATCAAAAGGAAAACCTGCCAAAGGAAAATCATCCAAAGGGAAAATCCTCCAATAGGTTTCGTTAACGGCAAAATAATCCAAAGGGAAAATCACCCACAAGGGAATAGCATCCAACGGGAATATTGTCCAAATGGAAAATCGTCCAAACGTGGCCCCTCATCAGTCTTGTAACCAGTGTGACAATATTTCTTGAGAATTTGCAACTATTGTTCTTTAGATAATGCTGTTTTGTTGTTATTGAGAACATTTAAATAGAATGTGCTGTTTACTTATTGTTAATGCTTCTAGTTTAACGAATATAACAAGTATTATTTCTTTACTTTCAATTTGTTTAATGTAAAGTTTTATTTTTCTCGGATGTTGAAACTTTCGCAAAATTATTTATAATTGAAGCAATGTTTCAAATGAGTTTAATTCACAGTCTCAAAACTTTAATAGTAATATCTTTTTATCTGCTAAGAGTGAACTAAGAAACTTGACGACCTGGTTAACCCAGTAATACGCACAGGAAGTGACGTTACAAACACAGTAAACTGTTGGGTAGCAAATAGTGCTTAATTTAACAATTGTTACCGTGAGTTAAATATTAACAATAGCTATTACGCGGAATAAAAGGGTAATATTTGAAGGGGAATATATTCGCATTGTTCGCGAATCTGGAGTGTGATAGGTAATTAAAGAAGACAAAAGAACTGGAAAGCAACCCTTAACATTTGATGGATTGCCCAGAAAAGGGAAATATATTCTTGCATGGAATTCATTGTGGTTACTGTACTTCTTCTACGCATGTTTAAAATATCAATATTTGGTCCTCAGGTATGTTAATTAGGCGTCTCCTTAGTTAGCCCTAATCTAGTAATGTGATTGGACTGATAATTGAGGTGCAGTTTACTTTATAGTTCGCAAAAAAGTGTAAATTTACAGGAAATATTAAAAATGTCAAACCTGTGTTGAAGTCGTCTGTGCCAATACTCGAAATGGGTTAGAAAAGGTAAGGGAACGGTTGCGGAAGTGGTCTAGAAAAGTTAAGGACCGTAAGGGTAAGACATAGACCTACTGTCTGGGGATTTTGTAGAAAAATGTCATTCATAACACAGAGTGGCGCAATTAGTATTCCTCCGCTTGACGTCATGCTTTTTATCTGTTGTGCAACTCGAGTGCCTATTTAAAAAATAATAATGATATTGCTTTTCGTGACATATTTTAAATTGCTGGTTGTCCCTAGGTGCTTATAGAAGTATCTGTAGAAACTATTTGCAAGTGAATGAGTAGCATAGGGCGTGCATATGGCTCAACAGCTGACGGAAACTGTTGACCATAAAGTTAAATTTAACAGTTGATCGTTAAGGATAGGCACTTGAATATAAGATACGTAACGCAGTTCCTTCGGGCAGGGATCTTGAGCAGTCTCAATTCAAGCCGCAATGTTCAGTACCATTTTTAGTTAGGTTTTCAATGAAATTTACAAGATTAGATATTAACACTTACATCAAGGAGCAGCCAGTGAGGCGTGTCCGTACGCTCTCGAAATTTGCTGCCTGTGTCTGCATCCAATTTATTGCTAACCAAAAATTTGCCGAACACAGCGCGAAGTTCCTCATTTTTAACCAAAAGCTTGCTTCTTTTAAACAACAACAGTACAGTACAGTTTGCAATAAGTACAGTTAAAAGGGAAACACAATTTTTTTAACAATATTAGTTCATACTAAACTTTTTGGTCTGAAGATAAATTTTACCTTCTGGATCAATTGGCCATATCCTTTGAAGAAGCGGAACATTCCATTTTTTTATGTAACCTAGTTTCATTCACAATGTTTTCACAGTCAAGAGGTGCATGCATATTCTAGTGCTGTAGAAATATGAATCATTACGAAATTCATTTAAACAGCATACACAAATTCTTGAAACAAAATAAATTTTGCTTGTCGCCAAAACATGATTTGACGGCAGTGTTAAACTATGCAAAACTTGTTACAAATTAGTAGAATTAATTACGTGACAACAGAGCAAATCAAGAATTTGCGTGACTTTTGAAGAAAGGCGAAAATCTTGACATCTCTGTTTGGGCAAGGACCAATATTAACGCGAAGAACAGAAGGCAAGGAAAACTATTCTGCTTCAAAAGTTTTTGAGACGATTGTTCCGTGTTTGGATGACCTTACAGTAAATTTGTCAAAGCGTTTTGATGGTTCTATTGTAGATGCATAAACTTTTCTTGAAGCTGTTCTCCCCGTGCACTTGTGACCAACCAAGACAGGTCAGCTAAAGAATGCTATGGGGTATTTAGGGGACACCAGTGAAAGTGAACTTGAGTTGAGAGTGAATAGGCCTATCTTATGTGGTGCGAAAAGTGGAAAATGCAAGATACTGGCATTTCGTTAAACGCTCAGGTGGCACTAAAACACTGTGACATTTTGCCATATACCAGTCGGGTTTTAAAGTTATTAGCTATTTTTAATTGATTTGGTCGGGGCAGTAATCCACACTGTTGAAAGAAAGAAACGAAAGTGTAAAGATACATGACCGCACCTAACCTCCACTAACCCATGATCTTTAATTTAAGATATTATACGAAAAATACAAGAAAGCAATTATTAAGAAGAAATATGAAGAGATAGAAATGTATTTTCAAAGAAAAAACGAAAAAAATAACTCGCTCCGGCGGGATTCGAACTCGGGTCCTTTCACTCAACATGACGACGCCTTTTTTATTATCTAATTCTTACAACAATAATATTTGTTCACAATGCACTTCAACATTTTATATAATACTATCATTACAACCCAACAAACGTATTTTTAAAACATATAAGTTTTTAATGTTTTAAAAGAACTCGTTCATAATTGGCTAACCTTTATACTTCTATTTTCAATTGGGATTTGCAAGATTTGTTCCCTCAAAAATTGAACATAACAACATGGGTCTGTTACATAATCCCTATTCAACATAATTTCGATTGTTTGCATTGTTACCCAAAATGAATTCTCTTCTTAGCCTTTGGAAACACTTAAAATCCGGAAAACATACTATATCTATGATAATTCTAAACCTATGATAATTCTAAAACTGTCCTCTGAAAATCTTATTCATAATCTTACAGAATTGTCTCAAAATTGGATTACAAACTTTACAACATGAAGATTCCAACAGCACCTGGTGTTCCCAGGCGGTCACCCATTGAAGTACTGACCAGGCCCGATGCTGCTTAACTTCGGTGATCGGACTTTAGTACGCCTTAACCATTTATCGACGGTCGCACTTTGCAAACGCGCATTTCGAAGTTAATTTTACATTTCACGTTTGTTACGTAACAACGCTACGAGATGCCAGTCACACGTGGATTATTAGTCCGACCGGCTCCTATGAATTCCGCTTCTTTTTCATTCAAAACATGGAGCAAAAATTGACTTATTATAACTATAAGCAAATGAATATTTTACAATGAGCCAGAAACCGTGCATTAAATAATAAATTTGCTTCTGGTAGTTGATTTGTGCCAATACGGTTCATATTAAGAGTTAAAAGCATAATATCCTCGAGTAAGCACTATTACCAACCTAGCGTTGCGAATACTTATTCTAATAGCGCTTTGTATTTAGTAAATATTTCATATCCCCAAATGACGACAAACATCATGTGAAAACAGGGCCGCGGAGTCAGTTAACAGAAACTTTGACTCTGACTACTAAATTTTCAAAACAAATGATCCCGACCCTTATATTTATATATTATATCGTACATTAATTGACAGTCAGAATGTACACAAGGCATTTAATCACTGCATAGGAGAATCATCATGCTAGTTTTGACATCATACTAAGCAAATTTCTTGTTGACATTTCAAATTGACTCAATATGTGGGCAACAGATGCTTAAAGGCTATAAATAAATTCAATAAAATTCATGTTCACCTACAAGTTAGTGGAAGAGGTAACAGATAATAATACTAGACTTAAAATTTTATTATCAGAAATAGACTTTAATTATTGATGCACGACTATTATAATGTAAATAATCGATTCAGAAGTTGAGCAAGGGCTGGAAATATCTGGAACTTTCCTGTTCCATCTCGTCAATATGGTAATCACAGACAAAAAAGAACTATTGCATATTCACGAAGTTAAAGCGTTCCGTTTCGTGTAAATTTCCATTTCGACTCTTGAGTTTCACGATTGTTCTAGTGCAGTAGCGATGTCGGCAAAAATATAATCGATGCCGGCAAAAATATAATCGTGAGTGTTTCTTATTTCCAAATGTGCCTCAAACGTTTGTTCGCGCATATGCTTCATTTAATTGATTTCTTATGAACACCCTAAACGAGCTTGTAGCATCTAAGGACAGGGCCTACAGTTTATAGTGGGCTTCGAGCCACTTTTGTGTCCCTATTGCTTTTCTTAGTTTGTAGGCCTAGTATATCACTACTAATTAGGAACTGTACAAAATGTGAGATATTTTGCCACCGGCGAACTCATGTCTCAAGAATTTTCATTTTCTTTCTGTTACGATCTACGACCTCCGGAATACTACTCCGAGCCAAAGTTGCCTAAATATCAGATAATCTGAATTTACATAAAGTGTCGATCGGAATAAAACCCCGAATTCATTGACTGCAAGGCAGCAAGCGTTACCAACCACTCACAGGAACACTATGTTAGTTGAAGTTTTAGTTCCTAAGTGACTTTTTTCTTTCTTCTGGCAAATAATTAATCATGTTGGTACTTTCAAAAGTTTTTGAGAGTTATTAAATATTAACAAATCAGTTTTGTGGTTTCAAATTTATATATAAAAGAAAAATATGAAGCATAAAATATTCATACATTGCACGAAGACATGTTAGACCAAAGTCCGCTTTCCTGCAAAGTATGCATATTTTATGCTTGATATTTTTCCTATTAGATACAAAAATTTAATCGTCATTTTTTATTTGAAAATGTGCCCTAGATGTTTGTTGGTGCATACGCTTGTCAACTCAGCGTTACACGTGAAAATTTAGTTCGAACTTGCTCGGTAATGATCTCCTCTCAGATCTATATGAACATGGTGATAGGTTCAAGTCCAGCCTGGAAACATAGTCTTGTTCATATATCAATGTCATATTTGAAGTAAACTTACTATGTTTTACTAGTTAAACACATGCCTGATGATAGGGGGGGGGGGGGTAGAGAAATCACTCGACACGTCTTTATGAAGCATTGTTTGGACAATGGTTATTGTAGAGGCTATGATGTAATGCGTATGCATACTATTCTTTAGTTACAAATAGGTATATTTTAAACTATATGTTAGTAAGGTTTGTGGTGTCCTCAAATATTTCACCGTTAGTTTAACTCATTTCCCGACATGTTACAACGATGGAATTTGCAAAGCGACGTAAGTCGGGTGACAATACAATAATATTCCATTGTTACTTTCATATAAAGACAAACTATTTTTTTTTGTTTACAGACTTTTCTATAGTTCAGTATGATACGTTGGGTCCTCAAATATTTCAACGTGAATTTAACTCATTTCCCGACATGATACAATGACGATATTTTGGACGATCTTCCTGACTAATGTTCTTTCTTAAGGTAACACAAGACCAATGTTGGAATAGCTGGAGGTAGCGGAATGGTGAAGATCGTCTATTTGATGACGGAACGGTTTGTTCATTTAGCATTCCAGAGGTCGTGTGTTCGAATCCAGCGGTAGACAATCCTGACTAATGTTGTTTTCATCTAGCAGCGTTACACGTGAAAATGTAGTTCGAACTTACTCAGTAATTATCGTATATATAAGTAGTTGCTTCTTCAGGTCTATATGCACATGGTCATATGTCCAATACCCGCTATGAGTCTGGAAACATAGTTCTTGTTCATGTATCAATATCATATTTAAAGTCAACCTACTATGTTTTACTAGTTAAACACATGCCTTTCTTGATGATGAATACACTTCGAGAGTGGGGGTAAGGTGAAAAGGTGTATTTAGAGTAGAGAAGTTTCCACCACAACAACACGTAGAGGAACCCAAATAATGGTTAAATATTGGTATACTCATAATTTCTAAATAATGTTCCTATGTAATATCGTAACCACGCCTGCCTACACACAAAATACACATCGTTTCTATGGATACTTCTTCACGATCTTTAGATCGCAGAGGGAGTAAACGAGGCATGAGCGTAATTTTCTCTTCATATTAGCTAGTATTGAAATCGTATTTCAAGTCCTTTTACCCCACCATTCCGGTCCCAAACTATCGAAACTTTGACTATAGAACGTTAGCGTAGCTTTCGGGATGTTCTGGATTCGATCCCAGCGGTCAACCATCCTGACTGAGGGGTTTTCCCGGGTTTCTCCTCAGTCAGGTTATAATACACTCAATTTGTGCTCCAAAGGGCCCCTAGCGGGAAAGTTGTGGGGTAGTCTTGATCTTTTCCATTCTATATATTTTCTGGGGTTCTGAATCCGAATCTGAGGTTTGCTAACAAAATTTCGTGATGCATCATTAAAAAAAATGCAAAAATGTAAAAACAATCGTCTTTTGACGGTGCTTTCCTTATAAATCGGACACTATCAACTTTTCGTAAAGAAGATCCCTATTCACAATGGATCCACATAAAATTTCCTACAAATTTTACTATTTAGTTTTTTTCTCCGACGAACACATCGGGGCTCAAGAGCTAGTTGAACTGTTATGACTTGTCATCTCCAGTTGTAGAGAAAAAAAAAGTATTCCCGTCTTGTACGTCTTTTCATTTTATTTGTTCTCTCTCGGCCTTCCCAAATGATTTTATAAATGCCCCGTCTGGTTTGTAAGCCCTCTTTCCTTCTATAGCTTCTATAAGCCTTTGAAGAATTTTAACCAGAACACTCTAAACGACAACGGCTCATATAGTTTTTGCTCATATAATAATGTAATATATAATCATGTGTAAAATCATATAACAATATGTAATAATTGTTAAAGATTTTTCGTTGGGATTTAAACTTTTTTGTAACTGAATCTGTACAATTTCCGACTTCTTTAAATAACTTGAGCAGTATGTAAATTTTGAAATAATGACCTGTAATTTTACATACACTATCTAAGTAATGTATGAGCCGAGAACTGGGAGGAATTCACTAAATGATATCCTTTAATTATAAATTAAAATACGAATGGAAAAAGTGTTTTTTTTTTTTTTGCTGATGCAGACAAAATACGCCAATTTTCAACTAGCGCTTGAGCCTGAACGATTCGTCGGAGAAAAAAAATTCTGTATTTTCACATTTGTATTTGCATTTTGAAAACAGAGTTTATTTACAAAAAGTTAATATTTTCGAAGTTATAAGCAAAAAACCACCAACACTGAGATTTGTTTACCTTTTTCGCATTTTTTTAAATGTTGCGTCACGAAATTTTGTTATCAAACATCAGATTCGGGTTCAACACCCCAAAAAACATATAGAATGGAAGAAATAGAATCTACCCCACAACTTTCCTTGTAAAAACATAATTTGACTGGATTATAATGATTTGAACGGAAAATTATTCTTCTGTATTGTATTTCTTTACATTCTCTTCTTTATTTCAATATTGTTGGTGGTGTGGATCGCTAATTATTTTTTTTTTATTTTCTTAGTTACCTGCGAAACTATTCATCGTTGCAGGTTAACTTGAGTGAGTTCCCCCTTCCCCGTTGGTATATGTTAAATAATTAAGAAATGCATATACTTTACTACAAACACAACTAATCATAGCGTTACTTCGAATACCAACCGGCATGAGTCATTATTTAAGTTTACCCTAATAAGAGATCTTCACATGCGGCGTCCTATTTCTTGAAAATAAAATGTCATTGTGTTCCTCCTTTTGAATGTCCTTGATTTGTCCTTGTCTCTGCAGACCAGTGTTTATTAATCTTGTTTGCCGAAAAAGACTGCTAAAATAATACGATGCTAATAATAATAATAATAATAACACTTTCATGCCCGCCCAATGTAACCATGGCTTTGAACAACCGTATCAAAGCTATGCAATCAAAGCAACAAAGATCAATCTATTTATTCGTATACGTTCAAATAAATAAAAAAATACCTATTCCTAACTAAAGAAAGATGGTTGATCGACTTTGTGCTTGTTATTGTCTATATGCTCACAAATGGAATGTCATTGTGTTCCCCTTTCTCATGGGAGCATGTATCCGATGGGACACAAAAGGCCTATAATTAATATCATCATAACATGTTACTGAAAAAAAGAACCTGGAAAACCAACCCTCAGTCAGGATTGTATGCTGCTGAGATCGAACCCACGACCTCCCGAATGCACAAGTCTGAAATTACTCCTTGAATCTAGTCCTCTTAATTGAAAGTAATCACTCTCCATTCAGTTCTATCAAATGAATTCCGTAGTCCAGTGGTTACTTTCGATCAGCACTGGGGAGGCACGTGTGTTCGAGCCCTGCTTCCTGCTCATTAACAATTCTTAAAACGTGGAATAATGTGCTATTCTTTTGTTTCACTATACATTTTGCCTAGTGCAGAATAAAACTATTCCCGCTGCAGCTACTCGATACATATGTGTAAAATCCATACAACAGTGCTCGAAATCCACACACAGAGAAAAAAATAGGATGGCAGGGCAGGTATGCACAAGATATAGAGCGCAAGAAAGAATTTGAAACAAAAATTATCATCTGTTGCAGTTCATTGCTATTACAGCTGCCACCATGTAGGAAGTAATTCAGGTACTCCATCCGTTTTATCCTGTTCTATATGCATGCACCTATGATCGGCCCATACCACATTCAGAAATCAAGGCAGTCAAATGTAAAAAGTGAAAGGCAAATATCGAAATGGTACCTACACGAAATCCCTAGCTGTAATATTCATCACCCTTTCCCCCAAAAGTGTTTTGTCGAGGTACGTACTCCCTCAAACGTCATTCCATATACAACTTACACCATTAATGAAAATGTTTTTTTTTAATGGATTGATCACTTAACATTAAATAAATAAAACAAAACTGTAATAGGTAAAAACTGTAATATGTAAAATTGTATAGAGGAACAGCGGAAATACAATAATCCACACATATTCCACACAGCATTCCATTCCACGCAAATTACATACAACTGTCAAAATTCCAGACATTTTGTGCAATTCCACACACATTTTGATTTGATTTGATTTATTTAACTGATAAAGTTAAGGCCTTCTCTTCCACATTACCAGTAACATGATTAAGCATTTAACATTATACATCAACACACTTACAACTAGGATACAAATAAACATTAAAAAATCTTATTCCACTCACACACGCACGCACACACATACATACATACATGAATACTTAATCTAGGTTTGAAACATATTATATACTGCCGTCATATGCCACAACAACAAAAAGATATTAGTTCATTTCTATAAGTCATAAATTAACTCATTTATTCACACAATTGTGCACACAATATTCTGATCGAATTCAACAAGAATGATGGAGAACTGCTGCTATTCTTTTCTCTCTTTCTAATAAATAGGAAGATTACAAATATTTGGATCACATTCGCAGCACTCTGTTACCAGCGTTGCGAATTGGCGGGTAATTACTCGATTTTCGGGTAATTCTATGAGCTGAGGGTGTTTTGGAGGGTAATTTAAAGATCGGGTATTTTTTTGCTCAATTAGAAAAACATAATAAAAAGATTATTTCTTAATGTCTCACTCTCTTCATGCTTCACCCTGTAAATACAATCCACGACTGCATACTATTTCATATAACAGATTTCTATGTATGAATATACGGTAGTGTTAAAAGTATTATTTTTTAAAACAAGGGTGGAACAGCTAGTGGAACGGCGGCTCTCTTCGACCCATGAAATGACAAAACGCCGCCAAGTGAGCTCGGGAGAGAGCAACTGGGTACTGAACTCTTGAGAAAAGAGGACACAAGATTATACAACAGAGCCTTCCCTTTCATTTTGAAGCCGAAAATGGCAAGTTTGGAATGGTAACATTTGTTTGGGGTACACGCTGCTTAATAAAACTCCGGATTTGAAAACACGTTCCATTATATTTATGACCTGTGGTGGGTACATGCTGTGATTTAAAATATTAGGTAGGTACACGGCGTGTACCCGTGTGTACCCTCCATTTCACTACTGGAAAAGGGGGTTGCGAATGTTTGATAACAAAGCTAAGCATCAGTACTAAATACCAAGATATTTTTAAATAATAAAAAATCAGTCCAGTAGATATAAAGCTGGATGATTAGATATTTTTTTATGAAACTATTTTAAGAAAGAAAAACAAGTCTTTGGACAAGACTAAATATACAGTAATAACACAAAAAGAAACGAAAGCGTAACAGTTTCGGAAGTATACCACCTCCTTCTTCATGCTCCACTATATAACATAGGCAATTATTTATACTTCCGAAACTGTTACGTGGCTAGTTTCATTTTGTGTTATCAAAGTATAATCAGCCTTGTGTGCAAGATGTGTTTCTCTTTATTGAAAATATATCCAGAACGTGTTGGGGGGTAAATGTGTCCATTCCTCCAGAGGTTGCAACTTCTGAGGTAACCCTCAACATAATTCTCCATCACCCTCCAACCTGGTGGGTGATGTGGAGTGGAGGTGGAGGGCCACATCAGAGCTGGAGGGTAGGTGGAGGACGAACTCCATGCTGAAGGGTGATGTGGAGTGGAGGTGGAGGGCGAGCTCCATGCTGGAGGGTGATGTGGAGTGGAGGTGGAGGGGCAGATCAAAACTGGAGAGGAGGTGGAGTGGATATCAGGCCAAAATGGACACCTATGCCCAGGATTTGTTACTGAAGTCTAAATGTGGTATAATTTTTCATATAGGAACTTCTTAGTTTATGCATAGATTTAAATATTTCGCTTCTGCCGTGATTACAACTATGTAGTTACCCATTCTACACTTAACTCAATTCTTTGAAATTTGACTTCCTTAGCCGGCTGCGTCAGGCGCTTCCATCAACATCATTGAACAATTTTATGACTAGAGTGATGCTACTACTATTTAGAAACTAAGTTCTTTACATTTGAAAGATACTAATTAATGTTCTAGTTTTGAAGAAGTCATTAATGCTTTGCAGCTTTCTGACATTTGCCAAACTTTTAATTCGGTTGATTTTTATAATGAATTTACTTCCCATAAGAAAAACTATATGATGTGAACTCAAAATAAACAATTGTTTACTCTAAACTTAATTTAAATGCTATTCCAAATTCCAAATATATATGTTGATATCTTGTGTTCAGAGCATTCCTGTTTTAACCGCATTTGCTTAGACAGTGATTTCGAATCTTAAAAAAAGTGGAAAAAATGACAGGAATAAATAAGGAATTCCGATAACATAAAAAATATCAAGTTTTACTTAATTTTGTTCATAGCTGTCAGAAATCTCATGACCTGATTAAGGGAGATGCAGCATTGCTCGGAAATGCCAAAAACGAAGTAAAATATTATGGGTTTTAATGTTAAAAAAAGTAAATTATCTCATGTATACAAATTTAAATATACGGTAGTTCGTTATTTATTATAATTTATACGCGTATACTTAAAATTCATTAATAGCCTACACATCTAAATGTTTCCTTGAGTTCTTTCTATCTTTATTTTCTCGGTGTTGTGAAAATTGCATAACCATCAGGACGACGACATTTCTTTAGTTAACTGTTATGCTCTATCCCGTATTGACATACTAGAAACCTGGCAACCGTACATATCACTTTCTGCATATGACGAATCTATTACAATTTGTCAGGATCTTTTCGGCGTCTTATTGTTGTACCGGATACAGTACAATACTGCAGATTTTCATTGGCGATAATTAAATAGACGCTTTCACTTCTAGACGGTGTACAGGAATTACGAAACAAAGAGAAAAAAGATATATTTTTGAAAATCGTTCCGGATAAACGAAGTTCTAGTGTATATGAATGAATCTCTTATTTCTCTTCAGATTATGAATACCACTAGCAAAATTCCAAACATATAATTTCTCCTGTAAATTTTAGAAATATGGTTGATCACATCTAAAGTTAAAGCATCATTCTGCATTATCGAAGTGTACAAGTTATTGCCTTGTACTCTGTTACGGAAAAGGATGCTTATGGCTTTGTATTCTATTGCCTTGAGCCATATATGGCTCACCACATGTGTATTTCATTTTATGATCGCCAGCTATTGACCCATATATACGCTCTATACCACGCATTGCCTTGCAAATAATTCAATGAGGCACAATGTTATTTCTTGTTTATTCGTCACGTATATCCTTGTCAATTTTTAACATTTTGCATAATGACTTAAGAGAAAAACATGGGGCGCTTATATACAGTCACTTTATAAATTCTTCATTTTGTGCGCCTCATGCTTTTCTTTATTGAATGTCACTCATAAACATTTTTTTTTACTTTTTAGTACGAATTGTTTAAGAAAAGTATGTTTTCGAAAATTTTTTTTTACCCAACTCCTAAAGTTTTCTGCAATCAGTCAAACGCCAAATCGTTGCAGGCTAGTATTTATGCGTAATATTAAAAATAATAATGAAATATACTTTAAATTATATAAATACAGAGATATATAAGAAAGTAACAATGGAATATGTTGTTGTCATCGGACTTACGTCACTGTGCAAAATTTCATAATTGCATGAGATCGGGAAATAAGTTAAATTAATGTTGGAATATATGAGGACACTAGGAACCATTCTGAACTAAAGAAAAGATTATAATAATGATAGTTGGCGTGTACAAAGACAAAAATAGGAATACATAATGTTCCTAATGTAAAATGTAATTTTTGTTGTACTATTTCTAATGTAAATTAATCTAACTTTAAATTACCTGAAATCAATTATTTACGATGGGGTCTGGCGGTTCAAAGGGAAGAATATTCTGCACTCTCTGCTAATGTATTTTCCTAAGTAATATTTTTGTTTCCCATTTTCAATAGCAAATTCTATTTTTTTTTAAGGTGCGCCCTTGGGAAAGTTGCACCCCTAGGAGCTAGTGGTGCATAGGCTAGTGGTCCTATGCACAAATCCGGCCCTGGTTGTCGGTTTATAATGCACGTTTAATATTAAACCATATTTCAACAAAGACTTGATATTGTTGATAAAATGTTAATACGACGTGGATTCAACTGCTATTTTCAACTATGGTATAGGTTTCGTTTCATAAGATCATTTCAAATATAATTAAAAGCTAATTGAATGTCATTAACTATTATGCTGTATTCTCTTTTGCATGTTGAAAACACGTTGAATTTCATTCTATATTCCAACAAAAAATTCATTTCGTTAAAAGATCTTAATGTGACGTGTTTTAATCATTATATTCAACTATGCTCTAGATTACGCTTGATACTGTTGCTTTCCAAGAATTGCATAAATAATGTGCTTGACAGTGACTAGACAGAAATTATTTACGTTTCTCTAATTCTCATTTGCATGTTAAAAATATATTGAATTTTTAAGTATATTTCAGCGTAGTAGTAAACAGCTCTTCAACCCTAAGCATAGTCATTCCATTGTCAGGCACTCTAAGTAACCTTTGTGATTTGCGTAGCTCTGCTTCTCTGCTTGCCTCCACTTTAATATCATTGTTCGTTCTAAGGTTTTCATTGATCCATTCGGATACCACTTTTGGTTTTCACTTCCTAATATATATTTAGGAATTCGAATCTGATGTCTGTGATATAATCTGTTTTGACAGTTCACTCGTACCCAATATATGTTTTGACCCACTTTTTCCAATATCGATCCTGTAATAAATTTTTGCCATCTTTTATTGTGATTTACTATCCACCCCACCTTAGCCTGATTCCCATACCTCACCTTACCTCTGCTGAGATCAGTTTTCTAGCTATAGACGACTTATTTGAACCTTTTGTAGGAATACAAATCAAAGCCACAAATATCTCTTGCAACCATTTCTTTGCCAAACCAGCTGTTAATTGTTGCCTACATTCCAACAACTTTTAGGTTCATAGCTGACTTAATCATTTGAACTACTTTTTCCGCTAACTCATTTCATCCAGGGTTATATGGAGGAGCATGCAAAAACTTGATACTATATCTCACACAAAATTTCTCGAATAATTGACCAGAAAAGGGCGGACCATTGTCAGTAACCATAGTCTCAGGGTATCGAAACAAATTTAAACACTCTATGAGCCTACTACATGTCTCTTCTGTTTGGGATGAATTCACAAAATATGCCGAAATTAAGTTACTATATATATTTACATGTTAGCTAAAGTTCTATTATGGTAGCCGAATTCACTAGTGTCATAATATCTGAAACTGGGGGAATATCTAAATCAATAACTAAGTTGATCAATGTTATTTTATATGAAATAAAACAGTTCAAATCATCAATTAATTTCATTGATGATATCTTATATTCCATTAGGTACAGTAGTGATCAACAATAAATACAACATTGTTGACATTATTGTCCAATTCATAATACGTTATATACACTGCATTACAGATACATTGAATCATTTCCTAATATCTGAAGAATAGTTAGTTATCTGGCCTTAAATGTTTCTTCAATCCGATTTTTTCATTGTAGACCAAATCACACGCTAAATTATTATGATTGTACATAGAATCATATCCCCGTAAACTTTACCATTTGTTAGGTAGAACAATTGACAAAACATACATCTTAAGAAAATCTATAAACAACAATAATAATACCAAATGTTTGCTGTTCCCAACAATATTATGAACCTAGTTTTTGAATCAACAGTTGTTGATTATGCTGATTAATTATTACATTGTTCTGGGTTCTCACAATTCACTCCCTCCTTCTCGGAAAAAGAAGCGATTCCTTACTACCAAAAATACCACATAAGCAATGAAATCTCAATTACTACAATATTCATGATTCATATAAAACATGATTTTACCTAACCTATGTACAAAACGCAGTAACATATTTAAGTTAAATTGATTTCATATAATTCATCTAATTCATTCATACAAAATTCCACCATAATTGCAAAGCGGCTGGACTTATTATCTTACAGTCTCGTTTACTACTGTGTAGTATTTAAAGAATAACTTTTCGGTTTGACCTATATCAGCAAATCGTCTTCAAAATTCGTAAGGATTGTAAGTCATGAAACTGTTTCTCTTCGTTCCGCACATTGGCATGATATATTAAGTTTCAGTGCGTCGATTAATTAGAAACGTCATTTTTAAGTTCATTTACGAAACCCTTTTGTAGCCAAATGTTCCAAACTGGCTTCTGTGATTGAATAGCAGGGTGATTCAAGCAGTATCCAAAACCAAACTCCTGAAGTACTTGATTAATGTCTTAGATACACAATCACCAATTCCACTTTCCTGTACTTTCATCTCAGATGAAGTAAGGTGTACATGAGATACTTGTTGATCCTTATCTTGTGTAACTTCTTGGGAATTGTATCAGACATTGTTTGTGGTGTGTTTTCTTTCAACGTTTCCGTTTTCATTGAATCTGTTGATGCCATGAAACAGTATCCTTGCTTTCCATGACCTCTGAATTCTCATTGGATTCAAGTAACAAACTATGATTTAATAACGTAGTCTTTATAGTTTTCATACCATTAGTTAATTGCTGTAGTTGAGATACTAAAATATACATTTGATTGGATATTTAGTGTTATTCATTTATGAACACTGGATGCTTGTTTTGTTTCTCTCTAATTACAGATGATATTGATGTAGTCTTATTAGTACTCTTTGCATAGACGTTTGATCTATCTACCCAATACAGCCTGTTGGGCCATGAACCTAAATGCTGATCCATACCTGTTCGTCCTAAAACGTTGTTGTTAAGTTTTGTGTCTGTAATACACCATTCCAAGAAATATTGAGATGACCTATATATACATGGTACAATTATAGAACCAATGATATTTAAAGTTGTGTTATTAATAGCGAATCCTGTATCTACTAAACTGTATATAAGGGTATTGTTTATATACATACGAGCCATCGTTGGTGGCGATATTTGGTTGATTTGACGTAGTTCGAGACTATTCAACCAGATGTGATTTAAGCCAAATCCTGAATAGATGGTCTGTTCATTTGCTTTCGAATCCTGATTTTGTTGCTCGATCACCTTTATTGGATCTTTTATACTATTTTGCTTTCTCCATCGCTGTACCTGCTCACAACAAATTTTGAAATGTCCTTTGGTTCGACATTTCTCGCACAGTTTGTTGTACCCATTCCAACTTTTGGACAAAATGACAATTTCCTTTTTGGTGAGAACTTGAACAATAAAAGCATTTACGTATCAATTGTGGTACAGTGTGTGCTTGTTCACACATACAATGTTTATGATGTTTTTGCTCTACTTTACTGATGTTATGCGGAGAAAGATTGGTTCAAGCTAACTTATGGCTTAATTCCGCGCTGTCGCGTTCGATGAGCTCATGTTGCATAAGAAGCTTTATCACAATCCAGCTTGTCCTTAAGTAATAGCTTTTTACGTACTGTGACATCACGAATTAGCTGGTCAACTGGTGCCTCATCTAAAAGCTCCTCATATTTGCATTTACTTGCTTGCAACTTAATTGCATGTATGTAATCCGATATCGATTATCCATAGACCTGTATCAAGGTGTGAAAATGAAATCGCTCTGTGCGATAGTTTGATGGAATATCAAAAATTTTCACCAAGTATTCTTCTATTTGCTCATATGTGAGCTCAGAAAGGCTTAAAGGGCTAACCTTAATTTTTAGTTTTTCGAAAGCTTCGCTGTCTAAAGAAGCTAATAATAAATTTGATTTCTTATCTGCAGTCATATCCAACACATTGCAATGAAAGTTAAATCTTTCTAAATATAGAGTTATCTTGTCTCTTTGTAAATCTAAGGTGCTAAATAACAAATTAGAAGTTGCCATGTTTATTGCTGTTCAGTGGATTCGTATCGCAAATACTCTATCGCCACTTTGTTAGCTAAAGCTCTAATATGGTAGCCCAATTCACTAGTGTCACAATATCTGAAACTGGGGGAAAATCTAAAGTGCACCCAAAATCAATAACTACAAGTATCAGCAATATTATTTTATATGAAATAAAACAGTTCAAATCATCAATTAATTTCATTGATAATATCTTATATTCCATTAGGTACAGTAGTGATCAACAATGAATACAACATTGTTGACATTATTGTCCAATTCATCATATGTTATATACACTGCATTACAGATACATTCAATCATTTCATAATATCTGAAGAATAGTTAGCTTTCTGGCCTTAAATGTTTCTTCAATCCGATATTTTCATTATTGACCAAATCACACTTTAAATTATTATGATTGTACATAGAATTATATGCCCGTAAACTTTACCATTTGTTAGGTAGGACAACTGACAAAACATACATCTTAAGAAAAGCTATGAACAACAATAATGATACCAAATGTTTGCTGTTCCCAACAATATTATGAACCTAGTTTTTGAATCAACAGTTGTTGATTATGCTGATTAATTATGACATTGTTCTGGGATATGATACTAGACAAGCAAAGAATTTCATGCCATTCCATTCACCATGATCTACCTTGACCCTTTGGAACTGATGACTCTGTACTGGCTAGATGAATAATATAGTTTTACAGACTTCGTTGCATATGCTGACAAGGTACACATCTTAGTACATAATCCTTTACATCCTGCTCAATGTAAGGCCACCATACCAAATCTCTATTAATTGGCCAGAGCCCATATGATGCTCGTGAGTCAGTTTCAACTACGATTGCCTCAATCTTTGTGGTATTACTAATCTATAACCTAACATCAGGCAATAATCTTGTGTCGTTAAAACCGCTCTTAGGCATTTAACTCCAGAGAAAAGAAACGACCGAGACGACATCCAAATTCAAGATGGGTAGATGAAATAAAGTGTGTTTCAGTAGCTACATGGGTGAGGATAGAAGCAAACTGAGATATGTGAAAAGAAAAGGGGGAGATATTTTCCGAGCAGTGAATAGATAATTGTTGAATATGATGATGACGATTATGATGTATAACTACAAAGCTTTTACCTCTTTCCAGTTGTAAATTGTTTCATTAAACGTTTGGGGGTTCTTCTGGAACTATATCTTTTAAACAAAACCTTGGATGTTCTATTTCACCCAGAAATTGGGGAAATTTGAACACCCATTATGGATACGATCGGACTGTAATGTAATAGTTTATAAAGAGATACTGTTAGTTCTCAGTTGATACAAATATTTTGAAATTATTTAAAAATTAAGTAAAGTATATACAATTAAAAGAAAATATATTGTGTGTTCTGAAAATATTACACAAAGAAACATAGTGATTAAATCCAATTTCAAACGATAAAAAATGTTGTTTTAAGTCTGTGAATAGAAACATAAAGTGTAGTTGCCATAGAAAACAAAAAAGTAGATCTTAACTCTTTTATGAAAAAACTTAATTTGACAGAAAAGTTTATTGCACTGTGGCACTATTTCCATGCTCATTTCTCTCGTTTGCCGATGTCACCATACACAACATGATGCCCATTCACATTTGACATAAGACTACTTTACACACTAACTTACCTAAGAAAATAAAGGACGTCCGGAATGGCTTTGAATGGCTGATTTCAAGATCAGATGTGGCAATTAACAACCACACATATGTCTCTCGACACAGCTCTTTCCACATCGATCTGTGTAGGATCACGCCTCAGGCTCCATTGGCATTTTGATTGAATCATAACATTAAACCAGAACATTTACCTTCGCATTTTCGTCAGGAGAAAACCAATGAGGAAAATCGATAACGTGAAAGTTCATATAAAACTTCGTAAACAGAATGATAACAAAATGTTTTGCTTTTGTACTTTCACTTAAAACTAACATGCAAGTTCCACTTAGGACAACACAAACATTCACTTGCATTAGGCAAGGTTTCAATAATATTTTAAAGAATGCCAAAATTACAATTAAGTTCAAAATAAAGGAACAACAATAAAACATTGGTTGCAATAGTAAAAAAGTATTTAAAAAATCTCTTTAGTCAAACAGAAGTTGGTTACACTATGCGCGCGAGCGTGACTGAATAATGAAAATGTTCTTTATGCAATTGCTTTTAAAGTTTAGTCTAAAATTTTTGCTAGCATTTGTTAAGATAAATGTTATTTAACACGGCTTGCCAGTATTCATATACTCACATAAAACTTTTCTAGGAAGATTAAAGTAATCATCTGCTTCAGTAAAGTATCTTCAAGAATGGAAAGGTGGAGGGATAAATGTTGATCCCTCGGCGACAAATCAGAAGATGACGTCCCACAGATCACCTTCAATTGAGACCAAAATATAAATATTTCACAATGCCATTAGAAGAAACTTTGTACACGGCACACTGTCACAGTTGGGTGTCACTGTAGAATACACTAGGCACTGGTGCTCAAACTAATGCTCATTGGAGATTTGGTGTAACAGCTTTTTACTTAACAACGTTAATTGGTATGGCAAACAAAGATGATTCAAGCACCATGTTTCAGCATTGAAATGAAATGAAATAACAAAATATTACAGATTAAATGTTTCACTATAACTTTCCGTGACTTTGTCAACTTATTCTTAACAACTACGTACACTACGATTTCTAGGCTGGTTTTCAGGTGTTGTTGCGCGCAATCAGTTACGGTTGACGGTAAAAATGTAACCATCCGCGTGGTTCAAGCGTGTACTTGCCCGTTGAGGTCAAAGCGTTTAAGCTTTCCCTTTGAATTTCATTCGCAACGATGCACAGTTAGAAGTAAATTATAACTTTGACAAACTTTAATACTTAAAATAAACATTCAGAAACAGGAAGGGCTGATTATGCAGAGTATATAAGACACCAAATACGTACATTCTCTAAACTTCTCAAATGCGAAGTCGGGAAATAATTAGATCAACCGACGTGGGGTTGACACTTCGAAGTCAAGGACGCTTCTAGTGCTCTGGCTCGACCACCGAGGAGTAGAAAACCAAGTTTACCCATGAGGCATTGCGAAATGACAGGTTAATCACGTAATTGTTCATAAAGTTCATACTAATAATAAGAACATTAATATAAATTGACTTTACAAGGATTCATAAATTAACAAAGAACTTCAATACGTCATAGCCTAGACCTCAACATATTTCCAAATAAGGTTATTAGAATGATACAAAATCGACCGTTGATACCTAGCCTGGCGTCAGGAAGTCGCGATAGATCTAACATTACATCAGAAATGGGACTTTCCCGGTTTCGAATACAAAGGAAACTCAGGAAGGTAAGAAAGTAAGAAGGAAACACAGAGAAGCGTTCCTCTTAGTATCTAAAACTAAAAATTTGACTTTGCCAGATCATGAGCAGTTTTTCAGGGGATTTCGGTAGCACGGTAATTTTTCTTTACATACCTTGTTCAGCCTAAAACTACACTCTAGGGCAGAAGTTTCATGTCGGTTGAAAGACTACAATAAATTATATATTGTATCAAACACGACAATACAGAAACTGAAATAAGTTTTTGTTTCATAGACTTTAGGGGGAAGTGTTACTTTTTTCATATGCCATATAAGTCTCAGCGAACACGAATTGTTCTTTTGAGAAATCTGGAACATAGGCACAACATTTTCTTCCTCTGATAAATGTTGAGTGAGTGGGAGTCAGAGTTTCCATTTACTCCAATCTTCCTTATAAGTGAGAAATACCGCTCTATGCTCGAAATGAGACCTATGTATCATTTCGCTCTCTTGGGATTCATTTTCCTTCTAATTGTAAGAGTAAAATCACTTGCCACTTCGTTGTGAAATTAATTTCCGATTATGTGTCTTTGACCCGCAGTTTAAGATGGATCGCTAAGCTTCTAGCCAGCGCTAAGTTGAGGCCAAGTCGTATTTTGGCCAATCGGCGTACGCAAAATATGATTTGGTTTCAACTTAGCGCTGGGTTGAAACTTAGCGGTCGATTGTAAAACTGGGGATAAATCTTTTTTCTAGAAAAGAGTAAACACACACCCGTGAAACGGAAAGGCAATTCGTAATGTGCATAGCCAAGAAGCTTCCCTTGTCCAAGCGTCATAAATGTGACATTGACAAAAGCACTTGTAATACACTTATTTTTTTTTCAAAGCTACGGAAAATTTCCAGCCACGATGTTCTTAGTAATAGTGGTAGAAGTTTTCGTTTACCAGGTTTTTCTTTCTTTAAAAAGTTAGCTGATTACTTACTTATTATAATTAATTGATTCTCGAATCACAAACCTTGTTAATGTGTTGGAAAATAATAAAATACACTCAATATTGCCAATATCCCAATATTACATTTTTGTCCTCAAGAGTGCTTTTGGAAATTGACTATACATATTAATCTCCTATATTCATTATTAGTGTGAAGTACCGATACAAGACTAGTCTTTGGCATTTTCAGTACAACGTTTCTCTCTATTACCTATTGTCCACAATTAAATTCTATCTCTTGCCAAATTATATTTTCGTTGTATTCTCGACTCATATTTTGCTTTCTTGCTAAATTTTCTTATTTGGAGAAAGGATTAACACGGTAAATCTCGATTCCATTACTAATTAAGTTAAAAGTCAGGTGTAATTGGAATGAAAATGAGTTAAACTTATAAAACGATCAATAGTGCAGAGAGGCTGCATATCCACATTTCGTAACTTTACAGGAGATACAAAAAACTGCATGTTGTCATGTAGTAGTTCCCTATCTGCAGCAAACGGAAAATTGAAGGCGTTGCCGCGTATCGTAGAGACAAGCCTTCGTTCTGTTGTAAACGATCCATTGGCCCACTCAAAACCGTAATCGTCAATAAAGGGAAATGCATAAATAATGGACTAGTTTTCTTTCCGCAGTAAGCGGTTCAATTATATAATCTGGGTCTAGGAATTAACCGCCGTAGATACGTTAGCGACTGCTTACCTTATTAGTAATTTTCCTATATTGTTAATACCTTAGTTTAGATGATAAGTTAGTTTCAAAGAAATGCATATGGTGGGATTTTGAATAAATCTTTAGTTAATGTTTGAAGCTCTTAAAGTTAATTAACTATTTTTTTTGATTCTTAACGAAGACTGTGAAATCCACCGTCAGTCAAGTAAAATTACTTGTGAGAAGAAAGGAAACTAGTATACACAATCGTATGTTTATAGCATCTCAACTGACCATGTAATTTCAATATATTATTGATGTACTGTATATAGTAACGTCGATAGTAAATCATGTTAATAGTTCCTAACTGTCATGAAAGTCAACATCTTTCGAATGGAACCACTGTCAACTCGGAAAGTCCAAACTTATACCATGAATGTTTGCTTGCAAAAGCACAGTAATTTCAAAAGATATCCTCCTCACACAAGAAAAATGACAAAGGAAAACTAATACTTCGAGTCACAAGGAAAAACCACCCAGAAAGAGAGATAAAAGGAGACATGCAACTTGATCAGAAAGTTGTCGAAGTGATGATGTGTGTCAGAGGAAACAAAAACTGTGAAAGTCTCTGGATTAGAAATAACCTGAGTAGGGAGAAACTAGAACAAAAGGAGAACTTAGGTAAAAGATGTCTCAAGAATAAGAGAACAGAAGAGGATGGACGACTAGAGAGGGGAAGGAGGCGGAAGTGAAGCACTCTTCACAAAGAAAAGGCGCTTAATTATGGCTTTCTGTGACTTTTCGGAACTAGTAACTGGAGCTCCGAGTTCACTAAGGAGGTCGTGACGTTTCTGTGCTTCTCACGTTTATACAAAACGAGAAAGTTAATTATTATATATTATTTTTAATGTAAATGCTAAATTAAAACCTAAGTAAACAAAAATCAATGGCATTTTCAGAATAGTATTTATTTTTCATTGCTCAGCTCTATTCTCTTGTGGGAAGTTATAAGATTTCCAATAAAATGCACATGCATTTCTGTAATCAGAAACCTATAAAACATAAAAATTAATTAAGCTTGAGAAATCTAAAACCTTTTCACAATACATAGATGTGGTGGTACGGCAAATGTGAAAATACGGCACACATTAACTATATGTTTTTTATTTAAACACTCACCTATCACTGAGCAATTGCTCCAATAAGGATAAGTTTTACCTGTTACAATCACAGGGTTTAAAAAAATATACATTTTACAATTGTCATGTATTATACATATGTTGAAAACATAAACAACTGTGCCAAAAATACATACTGCAAATTCAAATTGAGTTAATAGAATACAATAAAATTATACATAATACACACACACACACACAAACAAACAAACACTCACTCACTCACTCACTTGCCAGACATAACTGCACTATATATATTTCAAGAATAAAATGACAAAACATATTAGAGAAGAGACAAGTTGTACAGCTATAGACAAAAATATTGTCGCTTGACTTTAAAGAATATTTCCCGAATTCCCGGTGATTTTCCTTGCAGAGGGAAATTTCGCGCAGTAGAGGGAAGTTTCCTGACACTCAAAAATATAAACATAATCTGACATTAACATCCATTATATAGTAATTACGATATATATTGTAATTATGTTCACAAATAAATATGAAATTACAAATGAAAGAGAAGATTTTAAAATAATATTAAATTAAACACGGAATGTGTAATCAGTTAATAGTGTTACGTTGAAAGTTACTAAAATAAAGGACACTTAGTATTTATATGCTGGCTGAGTGCAGTTCGCTTCGTGCAGACGTAGGGATAGGATGTCTCTCCTACTCTGTCGAGTGAAGTGTTCGTGTCTCTGTTCAACGCGGTTTGTGTGGGCAGTTGGTTCATTACCAGTTTAACTGCATGTTGTTCTAATTATTCTATTTCTTATATAATATGCCAGTATATAATAATACACCTATTATTCGCCGAAATACTATTTCAGTGGATTTACATACCTTATTGGAACAACCGAGTATAAAACTTGTACAAGCGAACGTATGGGAACACTGGAAAATACCAGTGTGTGATATTTTAGATTTTGAAGTGAACTCTCATTTAAAGAAAATATATTTGAAATGTATAAATTCTACATTAGTTGATAAAGTGCTACAAGATAACAATGGAATTTTGAATTTTCATACAAACAACATGGTGACGCCGTTGAACAACCAGAGACTCTATCGTGAGCAACCAGAGATTCTATCGATAAGTGCAGGGATTATTCCTTCAGAGGTAAGTGACACTCAAGTAAATTACTTTTTTGCGCAATATGGAATTGTAACTCGGTCAGTTAAAGTCAACCATAATCCGAGACTTAAATACTCGGTGTCCAGTGGACGCCGTTTGTTTTTCTGAAGTTACCTCGTTTTGCTATAATTAATTCGCATAGAATCCAGAAATTTATATTAAGTCAAAACACAGACAATTTGACTAGTGAAACTATACAAAGTGACGTTAGTAAGCCTAGTATTCCTGAGTTTCGTCTGAACCTGGAAGAAACCCTCCCCTCAGGGAGCCAACATAGTTCTGACAGTTGGGAAATCTTCTCCAGTGCACTGCAACTACCAGTGAAGCAAAGTGACATTGCTACGTTGGATACCCCTGATCTTTCTGAAATTGTGGTAGAGTGTAAACAGGGTTGTCGTGAGTCTCACTTGCAGGAAGACGGCCCTTACAGGTAGAAGTAGCAGAAAGAAGTTAAGAAAGTGTTTCTGGTTTCCCCTTTAACACCAGGGATAACACCAGAGAAAATAGTTAGTGACTGTGTGTTAGGCAACGACGACCTTGAGGCAAATAAACAACACGTTGCATGTTCATTAGAGTCTGAAGTGGTTGTTCAAGATATTGTTAATCCCGGTCTCTCGGGCAACGATACAAGTGAATATGAAAACAAAGGTATTGAGTTTTCTTTAAAGCAAATAGGTGACAGTGCTAATATAGAAAGCAAGCAGTTGCCAGTGTTATCCGCTTCTGTTGGAGTGAAGAAATCTGATTGTCTTCCGTGTAATTTACAGTCATTAGTGGCATCGCAATTCTATGAATTACATCAAGCAAGAAAGTGTAAAGAAAACTAGACGAAGCAGGCGTTTTCAGAGCCTACTCACTACATGTTTGTCCAGTGCCACGACAACGGGCATGGCGGGTGCAGGTTCGCTTAGTGATTCACAGAAATTACATGTTATGTTTACATATGAAAAGTTTGGTGATCTGTATTAGTTTTTTTTTCAAACCTGCCTGGATCTGCAGGTAATTTTTTCGTCCTGACAGCCTACAAGGGAAGTTTCACAGATTCTTATAAATTTCTCGAGTGTACTATTTACGTAAACAATTGTTTCGATTTACTTCATAGTACTGATATTGACACTGCAATACATGCAGTCGCTTAAAGCGATCTCATTTAACTATGTGAGGACTTTTAATAACTCTACTCTGGAAAGCTTAAGACGGTTTGTTTATCAAGAAAACATTGATGTAGTGGCTTTACAAGAAACTTAGTTTGGAAATGAACATTGCTAATTATCACGCGATTCATAATATTAATATGGAAAGCTCCACAGAGCGTTCAGCTTTTCTTCGCAATGACATCTCTTATAATGACGTTTTTCTATATGAATGAATCAGGACTTATAGTGGCTTTGAAAATTAAAAAGATCCATCTTATTTGTGTATATTTACTATCGGGGACTCACAATCAACTGCTAAGAGGAATAATGATTGCGCGAGATTTAGCGCTCCAAATACAGCGACGTCACGGTGATTTTTATCATCACGGGATACTTTAATACGACTATAAAGAAAGCAGATTCCTCTTCTGGTCGCAATACTAGTACAGAGTTACGTTATCTAATTAGAACCTTTAATTCGATAGATTAATGGACCAGTAAGAATGTATCACACACAGGAGCCACCTTCTTTATAATGAGGGCTGGTCTAGAATTGATATGCAATTGTGTACGACAGCCATGTTTTCTAATTTTCAGAATATTAGGGTTGTACCACTAGGATATTCTAACCATAGGTGTTAGGTAGCTACTTACAATTGGCCTATGGGTAAACATTTTGTTAGTACTTTTCGTTGGCAGCTTAATGCTTAACATTTACATAATGATGATTATAATAATATAATATTGGCATTATAAAACAGTGTAGGTCAATTGACACATGGTCAAAAGTTGCGGTTTTGGTTCAAAATTTAAAGAAAATATTAAATTCCAATCAACTGATTTTTTAAAATTAATTAGAGCTGAAAGTAAAGCACAATTGGAATACTTATATGATATGTTGATCCTATTTAACAGATTGGCTCCAGATGCTCCCAATTTATTAGTGAGTGTCAAAAACTGCAAGCTGCCATTCGATCAATACACGCAAGGCGTTATAATGGTATTGTTGTCCGAAGTAGACTAAAATAAGTAGGAGTTAATGAAAATCCACAAAAAGTACAACTCATCATGGAAAGTAAAAGAGCCAAAAGTCAATTCATTAACACTTATATAAAAACTATTTGTGAAACATGTAACGTCCCAGATCTTTATCAACCTCTGCGACAATACTATAAAACAGTATTTCCAAAAAAAACCTTTTTACCCAAATCACTTTTGTTTGAGGCAGAATTCTTGTAACATTTTAGAGCCGGATGAGAACAATCACATTGGTATTCCATTCGCTGTGGATGAAGTTATTAAAGCTATTGACGCACTTAATCCTTCAGTTGCGGCAGGCCTTGATGGGATCACTCATCCTTTCATAGGCATTTAAAAATCGAACTGGCATCCATTTTGGCTGATGTTTATATAGGGATGTTGCGATGTGGACCTTTGGATCCTACTTTCAATTCATATATGGGAGTATTAACCCCTAAACCTAACACTGGTAATCCTTCTTCCAAATTTAGGGTAATAGCGTTATTGAACGCTGATTATAAAATTTTGAACCGTATATTAACGGATCGCTTTAAACTATACATGTTTAAGCTTTTGGATCCAGTACAAACCGGTATCACTGGGGCCCTCCCCATTCATGTATCACTTTCCTTTCTCCGAGATAGAATACAAGTTTGTAACAAGTCTTTGGTGGAAGATTTTTACAATCTATGTCGGCGATGCGACCAATGCTTTTGACTCTCTTAATCTGTACTATTTGCGTCTTATTATGAAAATCTTGAACTTCCCTGACAATATTATAGAGTTAACATTTAGATGTTATCATAACTGTAAGTTGCATCTTATGTTTAATAAGAGATTAATGGTTCATTTTAATGTACAGCAGGGCATATGTCATTGTGATGTTTTATCTTGTTTCACATTCTCTTTAGCGTTAATGCTGTACATTCGCCATATTCAAAATCGATTGTTAGGTATCACTTTGAATGGAATTTAACTTTCAGTACTTAATTATTTGGATGATACCTTATATTATGTAAGATTGCAGTTTAAAATGAACCTCATTATGAATACGATGCAAGATTTTGAGAAGGAATCTAATATTGTTAATAACAAAAAATAAGGCACACATATTTTTTAGACGAATAGATCCCTTTATGGCTCGATGGCGCAATATAGCACAGAAAATAATTAAACATAATCTGATTCAAGAAATGAAATGTTTACAAGAGAAGTTACATAGATATAAAATGACTTGTAATGAAATTATTGAATCATGTAAGAATGAAATGGCTAATATGCAAATACTTAATGACGAATTATCTAAAAAGGTTTTTCAATTGGAGGACATTGTTCGGTATAAAAGTGTCATGTCAAATACAGCTATATCTCGAGTGGAAAAGGATAAAATCTCCGAGTGTAATTTAATTCCAAAAAAGCTGCTTTTAAAATCAGACATTAAAGATGGATCTACAATGTATGACCAGTCAAAAAAGGTAGAAGACTCTTGTACAACTGCGAAAATAAACATTCTAGCTGATAGCCATGGGAAAGGGTTATCTAAGCTATTGTTACGTAAAAGTCATCACAAGGTTTTTAGCTTTGTTAAACCAGGTGCGAGGTCAGCCGACATACTAGTTATTACGGGATTACTAATATTAATGCAAAAAGTGATATAATTACAATAATTGCTGGGTCAAATGATGAATATAGAAATGAATCTGGTAAGTTCTTGAGATCATTAAAAAAACTTATAGTTACTATCCCTTATATTAAAATATTGTTATGTACTATACCTTTACGTTATGATTTGCCAACGTGGTCTGTGTTAAACTCTGAAATTAGGAAGCTTAACTGAGAGGTAAAAAAGTTAATGAAACATTTCCGCAATTTACATGTTCTTGATATAGAAAATTCCGGGAAAAGATTCCATACCCAACATGGCATGCACTTTAACCAGTTAGGGAAGGTGTATTTATGTGAAAGTATTTTATCTATGATACAAGAGATATTATTGAAAGACGTTAGTGATAAAGTATGGCAATGCTACCAAGTGTAAATTCGTAAACAGGGTAAAGTAACCGCAGTTAATAATATGCGGATTTTGAAACCTAGTGTACCACAGCTAAATGAGATTCAGATTATTGGTAAGAGAGAAATTCCAATCTTGAGATCTGGTCTATCATCGAATAATGGTATGAATTTAGATCACATCTTAGCTTATTTAAACGATAAGAAATGTAATTTTGTAAACAATTGCATTTAGAATTCTCCAATTACTATTTTACATATAAATATGCAATCTATTAAAAATAAGTTAGATGTACTCAATATATTTTTGGCTGAAATGACTTCACAAATTATATGTATGAATGAACATTGGATGAACAATGCGGAGAGTTCTTTGTATGTACCTGAGAATTACACTTTATTAGTTTGTTATTGCAGAGCTTGTAATCGTCATGGTGGGGTTGCAATTTACTTAAGAAAAGATTTGCTTTATAATTATGAAATACTTGAGTTATCTTCTATATGTGAAGGTGTGATTTTTGAGGCTGTTGGGATCAGGTTTGTTGAATTGAGATTAATAGTTGCATCCATTTATCGGGTCCTTAATACAAATATTATGGTATTTCTAAGCAAATTTGAGGAATTATACAATCTCCTAAATATTTATTCCAATTATCAATTTGTTATATAGGGGGGGGGGGTACAATACATCCATCTGATACAACCTCTTCATATAAGTCATGTTTTTAACAAATAAATAATAATGCGATATTGGCACTCTAAAATAGAGAGTAGATTATCATAAAAAATAGTAAACTGAAAATTTTGTAACATATATATCTGATTAAGTGATGTAATGATAACTTATAATTGTTGATATGAATACGTTTGTGCTATTAATTTATAACATTGAACTGATTGCATGGTTTTATTTTATTTTGTTTCCAATACATTGTAATTTATGGGTCTATGGTGCCATGTTTGTATAATTAACTATGTAATTTGATGCTCATCTTATGCAATTCTTTGCCAATGATGTATGATTTTAAATAAATAAAAATAAATGAAAAATAAAAACATAAATTTAAATATTTAGGTATCAGTTTCACACATACTTTTAAGGAGACCATAGCTACTAATAATCAATTTCTAATACAAATTATTGGTCGAGATATTAAATATTTTAGGGATATCTTTGACACGTAATTAGCCAGAGTTCGATTCTTCAACACATACATCCATGGCAAATGTACTTATATCATACATATTCTTCCGGTTTTATCCAAAACCTTTGCACATAATTCCACTCTGACTGATCTTTTTGTGGGAACAGTTTCCAATACGGGTGCACCGTAACACTTGCTATTTGCCTATTACGAAGGGAGGCTTAAGAAAATACATGCACAGGCTTTACTTCTGCATTGAACATTTGAGATTGCCATGTATTATAATTACGATATCAGGTTCATTTCTGGAGATTATATTAACTCAGATAGATATAGAGCTACCGTTAAATATTTTACTGTGGAGGGATATTGCATACTATTTGCTTCGCGAAATAATAGATATGGCCTATGCTATAGTTGTTCGTATTCCTATGGAGTTTTCGTCAGTCAAGCAGTTTACGATTATATGATATCTCAATTAAATCATATCCCTGCAATCCAATCCCAGTATAATGATAATAACTTTGGTGATCATTTTCAACATTTACCGAATGTTGTCTTAAGCCTTTCTGTTGCTAACTCATTTTTTTAACTTAGCTTATCAATATTTACATGGAATCTTTCCTCATAATGATGTTCTCTATCAGCGAGGACATGCTATTTCTAATCTTTGTTCCACCTGTATGCAAATGGAGGATTTTCCAAACAAAATGTTAAATTGTAATCCCAATCGACATGTTTGGGATATTAGTCATGTTTGTTAAGGATATTACTAGATACTGTCAACCGGATAAGGCACTGAAGGAATGGATTTTTCCTCCTAGGTTTAATGTTTTTCTACGAGCAAAAGATAATTCTTTTATGGCTAACTGTACAAACAATTGCATTGTGTTGGATACATCTCTGACGCTCACTGAAGAATTATATATTTATCAACTGAAGCTTCGCTTTTCCGAGTTAAGAATTAAACGCAAAAATCGATTGTTGGGTCACTGTGATCAAGGTATATATTAAAGTGATTCGGGCATTTATTCCCCTATCTTAATTTTAGTTTATAGACAATATTATATTATAGTGTTTTAAGGTATTTTGTTTGGCTTTGAATTGTCTATAGTTTTATGTTGTGAATATTTACTGTTCCTTTTGTAATGATTTATATTCTGTTTAAGTGTTGTTAATTTGTTTAGATTAAAAATAATTTTAAAAAACCGTGGTGGACTAGTAATGAAATTTTATTTCATTACGAGTTCAAACCCTGGTCGCCGATAATATTTTTAATTGTAGATTAATACTATTGATAATCTTCATCTTTATCATTTTTTTCGTTTGATATCTAAATCAGGTATGATACTTTTATATATTAATGATAATTTAAGATGCTTTCTACTATTCTTGGTAAGGAAACGTAATCTCAAATTCTTTTTAAAAGAACCTAAGAACTTGATATGTGTAAAAATGTTCATGAATAAAACAATTTAGTTATTACTTAATTTATTTGAACACTAGGTATAATTGTCCCAACTCTCCCGACAAAATATAAAACGATGAGATCCGTAACTTTTAGTTACTTCTTGAGTCTAGGTCACACTACACTGGTTTACCTACCAGAATAATCCAGAATAATCCATATAAACCTTTACAATTTCGACTACTTACTTCAGATTGCATTGTATTTGTGAATTCGCTCCAGCAGAATCCGCTCGCTGAAATTTAAATACGATTATCGTCGATAGTTGACTACTGTTAGAAAATTGAACAGTGAAGGCCTACTTAGGCTTTATTTTCTAATGTGACCTAGGCTTTAGTGTTTCTACTACTACGTACTACTTCTACACAGTTTTGAATGGAATGGCGTGTAGTGAGGTGGTGCCTCGAGAGCGCTGTTGCTTCGGTCGCCTCGTGCTGAGTGTTCGACTGTTTTGTTCTGTTTTCTCTCGGCGTGGTGTCAGTTATTTTTTCGCGAATCACTGAATTATTAAATTTAAGAAGACTTACATGAATAACAATTTTGAAAGGACAAAGACTATATCGATTGATTTTGGTGAATGCCCAGATTGTATGAAACTAGAAGAGCATGAAGTTCTACCTATAATACCGTGCCCATATAAAATGGAAGTTTATGTGAAATGTAAAACACTAGAAATTGCTAGTCGTGTTCTACAAGTGTGTGATCGGCAAATAATATATTGTAATGCAGACGTGAGGTACAGATTACCAGTACATTTAGAGTTACCTGATCCAGAATGTTCCGTAATTTATGCTCTTTCGAGCTAAGTCGCAGATGCTATAGCGATTGATACGTTGTCCGAGATTGGCAAAATAATTGACATAAGGTGGGAACACTATCAGCAAATTAAATGTTAGTATTTTTATGGTAGAAAACTGTTATATTTTGAAATTAAAAGAAAACATTGTCCAGATATCGTCGATTGGGATACAATTGCCAAATTATGTCATCTGAAATTACACGAAACGACGTGCCGCGAAATGCCCCATTACCTTGTGTTCAAGAACCAATTCCGAAAGACACGCCAGCTTTAGATTCGCAAAATTTTCTAACTGTGCTAGAAAGTGCATTTGCAATTCACGCTGCAAACGGGTCGAGGTGCATCAGCTGACTGTAGTGTGTGAACAAGAAACACAGGTTTTCTCTGCAGAAACATTGGAAGCAGCTGCGGTGTATGACAAAAACGAAACATGTTTAGTAGAAATTTGCTCGCCGGACATAGTTAGTGTTAATTACGAGGGGGGCAGGGAACAAAACATTATCTCTAAGGACTCATGTCCTAGTGAAAGTGAGCCGCCTTATACTGCCCCAGCTCACAGAGGAAATTACTTGTGCATCAGAGATAGAAACTATTGTTGAGGAGGAAGAGAATGACTCTGTTTTCCGATACGAGTAGTTTACAGTGTTCAGAAAGGTCGGAAGCGGAAGAGGAATCTTCTGGGAATCCAGTCTGGCTTTTGTGAAAATACTAGGGGTAAATGAGAGGTTAAGAAAAGTGGCAAAACAAAAAAAAGGAGAAAAAGCATGTGGTGACAGGAAACAAGTAATCGAGTGAAAATTTTCCAGTGGAGTGAAGGTAGGGACTTCCTCGCCATCCTTCCGCCCTGTCTTGTGGTTACAGTTCCTTCAGATAGTCAATGGTGTTTTTCGTTAATTTTTTGAAAGAGCTGATGCTAAGTTATTTTGTCTTCTGTAATATTTATGACAAGTTGAAAAGCAGAGATAATACTATTTTTGTTTTTGTTGTTATATATATCAAGCAATTCACCATTTTGTACAACATTCACAGCCATGTTTCAGTAAAAATAATGATATTAAAGTTTGAGGCCAAAATATTAGTTCTTAACATATTAAGTTTAGTATTCAGGCCTCTTACATTTTGATAGTAAAGTGAGAATTTTACATTGTCAATTTCACTTGCAGATTTCTTGCATCTTGCGAAGTTTTCAAGGTGTATAATTAGAATCACTAGCTCTCTTTTTTTTTAATTTTACATTCCCTGCCCAATCTACTAATACAAAATCATAATTCGTTTCATTCTTAACCTTTGTAGCCTCACTACAAGTTTATCTTCTGTGGATTGTTAGGTTATGATTTACATATATACTTCCATCATTTGATACTCCTATATCTCTTCAATTTCGATTATGTTTTATCTCTTTTTCTTCATTAACCATTCTTAAGCGACACGTCTAATAAATTTCAGCAATATTTTGCTACGATGTTGATTAACCATTTTCTTTAACCTATGACAGACATCCAACATATTTCATCAATGTCTTAGTCTAGTGCCTCTTCTAACCCTTTTTTAACAACATCAAATACATCTTCATTCGCCGTTTCCGAGATTCCTTGAACTTCTAATTAATTTCTCCTACTATGTCTCATCAACACCATATTCACCATCTTGATATTCACACTGTAAACATAGGAGTTTTTTGTATTGCTTTCTGGATTTTTCACTTTACTTCTCTTCAATCACAATACCGTAAAATTGGGTCATTTCGGACATACAGTGTCGTTTCGGACATTATGTACTATTCAAATGTAATGCACTTAAATACTTTAAAAAAATGATTTTTAAAAAAATAAATCTTTTTTGATGTCATTGTTAAAGGTTCATAATGCATTTTTAGTACATCAGTGTTGACAGTGTCGTAATTCGTTGGAAGTTACGTACCTTTGAAATATTGCGCCTAAGCGGGACATATTGTTAACCCAGTAAACTTCCACGTGTACATTTGAAACGAAATTTTTGAGGCAATTATGTGGCCGACATTTGTTACGCAACTTAGTCTGCAACAATGAAACGTAATTATTAGCTAAAAATAAACATCACTGCCAGCTGTAAATGCATTTTATTAAAAAAATATTCATTCGTGGTATGATTTCGAACGGTGATGGGTCGCTACAAAAGGCGTCTGGGCACACCTCTGTGTTGTAATTACGATCCTCAAAACGTAGAGAAAGTTATTAGAGCTGTGAAGTCAGGAGCCTCGTACAGGGAAGCTGCAAAACGTTATGGTGTACCAAGATCTGCTCTGGAAAACAATGTTAATAACAAGCATCAAAAAGTACTGGGGGGCCAGTCTGTACTTAAGAAAGAGGACGAACAAATGCTTGTAGAAGGGATTTTAAGTGCTGCTCACTGGGGATTTCCTTTTAGTTCAATGGACATAAGATACCTGGTTAAAGGATATTTGGACAAGGATGGTCGAAGAGATAAGCGGTTCAAAAATAATATTCCTGGAGTGGACTGGGTTTCGTCATTTTTAAAAAGGCATTCCAAAACCCTGTCTGTGAGGTTGAGCGAGAATATGAAGCGTGCTCATGCGGAAGTGACAAAGGAGTGTGTAAAAGATACTTCCAAAACATTGCTCCTCTTTTAGTAAGCTTGACTCCCTGCAGCTTAGTTAATTATGACGAAACTGATTTCAGTGATGATCCCGGTAGAAAAAAAGTGATAGTGAAAAGAGGGGTGAAACATGCCGAGAGGATAATTGATTTCTCTAAAACCAGCATCTCTGTTAAGATGGCTGTTGCCGGCGATGGCTGCCTTCTTCCGCCTTATGTCCTCTACAAGGCTGAGCATCTATAGGACACTTGGAAAGAGAGCGGTCCACCAGGAACAAGATATAATCGCAACAGAAGTGGGTAGTTTGATCTTGTCGTTTTCGAAGACTGGTTTTCACTATAGCTTTACCATACTTATCGAAACAGACTGGCACTAAAATTCTCATTGGTCACAACTTAAGCAGTCACATTTCATTGAACGTGATAATGGCAGACGATGTGTGTGAAGATTTTTTCTCAGCTGCCTTTTCTTTCTGAATATCCTTGTAACTTTGTGTAATTTGTTTTATTTCAATTCTTTTCTTTCTGAATATCCTGTGTAACTTTGTGTAATTTGTTTTATTTCAATTACGCAATAATCAGTTCTGTATTCATATAAACTTATTATAATAAAATTGTACTTTTTAAAAACTCATTGAAATGTCCGAAATCACACATTTAAAAGATACATTTCGAAAAAATTAGAAGGATATGATAAAATAACATTCAATAACACGACGATAATCCCTCCAAACAATTTCTGTCCGAAGACACCCCGCTATACCGGGTTACATCGGACACAATTCAAGTGTACATATCACATTAAAGTTACGACATAGAATATAAAAATCTATCACTTAAGAATATACAATTTCATTACGCGCATCAAAAATTAAAATGTTTTTCGCGACAATTGGGAAATAACATAAAACCAAAAAAGCGTCCGAAAACACCCAAGTTCCTGGACGATGATCAATAAATATATACGTTTGAGTTCAAATCGTTCAATGAGCAATAATAAATAAATAGCGTGATTTCAATTTGAAAATGTCAAACCAATTATCTCCACACACCCACACCTATTTACGTAGAGAATAATTGAAGGGTGTGAGGCAAGAACATGGTAACCCACAATGTTAAACTTTTAAGAAATTCGATTTTTACTGATGCACAAGTCATTTCCATTGGCTGAAAGCTGATTTTTCACGTAAAGCTATACATAAAGCCTTAAAATAATTGTACCAAATCAAAATACCGAATTTCTATTTTTCATGCTGCTGTGTGGGTTACCATGTTTTATTATTTATACCATAATATTCGCTACCTAAGTCACTCAAGAATAAATCTTTTCACTGAACTTGCTGTAAGAAATGTTTAATTTACAAATTCTTTTCTTTTTAGTGGCAAGCTGGTATACTGCTCCTCGTTTCCCGCCATCTTAATTGTTGGTTACCGTCTTATGAATCCCAATTTGAAGTCTGACAACATTAAACGACGCGGTATGATTCCTTTCTATCGGGTGCTGGATAACTCAAAAAATAAACATTTTTGCCTCACACCCTTGAATTTATAGTGGCAATCACGAAATCGAGAGGACACAATGGCACATGGAAAAAATTAATTGGAAGCATACAATAACTACACGTAAAACACATACTGTATAGATATCTTGAGTGGCTGTGATACAGCAAAAACGTGCGTCGCGTATGCTCCTGTTCAAGTGCATCTTTCGATGGGAGAAACATTAAAAGTAAGTAACATACTTTATAGCATTTACTAAAAAGAACACTTGATGAACTTACAGTGTCGTTCGAATTTTTATACGAGGGTTATTAGCCCTTAAATTTCCCCATGTTAACCTTATGGGCGAATGAGAGACGTCAAGTACGCGGATAAAAGAGACTGTCAAATCTCCTGGGAGATTGTCCTCTGAAATCCGGTGAACATTGTCAACGTGACTCAAGGTCGTCCCGGCCACCGAGTGAAAATAATTCTAAGATAGTCGCTTCCATCATTGACTAAAAGGATTCCTAAGTTCTGGCGAGTGTCGACATAAGGACCATAGAAGAAAAGAGGGCAATATCTATGGTGCCGATTGGGATGGGCCCTTGGCGTTTTGGGAGGACGATAACCCTAATTCTGGGGAGTCAGTGACCCCTCAATTTTTGTGGGAATCATAAACCCCTCCCCCTTAATTTTTTATTGATGATGGCCCCTTTCCCTCCCCCTCAATGACCCCATAAAAATAAAGAAAGATAAATCCTAAAATATGAAAAAATAACAAATAAAAATAAAAACGCATCCCACCCACCAATCCAATCATTCTTGGGGAAGTCGGACTCTCGGCATCGGTCCTCGGATCGGCGGTACCGGGGAGGCCGCTTCTCTCTCAAGTTCAAGTGTTAGTGATAAACTATAATTTTTCTGAGCTAGTGACACACGATGTCGAAAACGAAACTAGACTACACAGAGTATGCGAGAACGTGTCTGGAAAAATTCGAGCGCGAATGCAGACATGAACACTCGAGTTGATCCTTAGAGTTAAACACGAATAACCGATTCCAGATCAGATGGCTTTAAAAGGTTAAGAAAAGGGAAGTGAATGTCGGCAATGAAGGTTAGCCAGAGAGGATAGAGCCACGGCGGATAAACACATAGAAGAAGTCTTCGAGGAATGGGAGAAAGTACAAAGGGAACGTGGACCCAAACACACCGGAGAGTATGGAGGTGGAAATGCTGGGCACACCACAAAATAAGGACGAAGAAGAAAGAACCAAATGAAATAGATCTCCAGAAGGGGAAGAAGAAAAGTGAATAAAGAGACATAAGGAAGAAGATCTTAGAATGGAGAATGTTTACTTAAAATGTAGGGTAGAAGAATTGGAGACAAGCAATGAAAGATAGAGGAAAGACAACGAAAGACTGAGGCAAGCAGAATTGAAGATGGTAGTCTGGCAGACGAATGTGGAGGAACGAGAACAGGAAGCTGAGAAAATGGAAAGATATGTTAGGTTGCTGAGAGAGGATGCAACTGATGGATCGGTGAGAATAAAAGAACTTCAAGTAATGAACCAACAACTTGAATTACAAAGGCTTGCCGTGAAGGAGAAGATCACGAAATTGGAGGACGAGATTGTACAACGAAAACGGAAGCCTTATGAGCCAGAAAGAAGAATCGATGACATACACAAAAATTTACTTTTACCGAGATGCTGAAGAGCGAAGTGAAACTTCCTGTGAAGACTGAGATAATATAAGCGAACAAAAGAAACACAAAACCTACTATAGTAGTGAAGCCCAGGGAAGGAGAATCAATCAAAGATACAAGAATGAGGCTAACGAGGGTAGTTAAGCTGGAAGGTAAGATTAATTTCCAATAGTGCAAACGAAGACGGCTCTACTGCAGCAGATGGCAACACCAAGTGATGAAAGCAAACTCATAAACAATCCTGACATTGTATGGCATTAAAAATACTGTGATTTTTAATAAGCAAATAGATGCACTAGTGCATCAGAAATACTCATGATTGAAGCTGAGATTGAAGAAAATTAATACCATATTAATCAATATATGAGCCCCTCGGGGGAACAAGATTGTAACCACCATTTTAAACTTTAGAGTAAATTTAAAAAGAAAATTCAGCGTATGGCATTCCATCATAACTGAAGAAAGGAGAAGGGATTGATGAATTGATTGAAATAAATCTGGCTTCACTCATATAGGAACGGAAATGTATGATTAAACAAAGGTTTAAGACGGGACCGAGAAACTAAGACAGGTAGCATCTAGTCTTTGAGGTACCTCAATCGGTTATAGAGGAAATGCTTTGTAATACAAGAGTTTACATTTGTTACAAGGCAACAAATGTTAAGGATTACATGACAGTAACCACCTGCATGAAGTGCTTTCATAACCGGCACATTGCCGGACATTGTAGAAATAATGCAAGATGCGGGATATGTGGGGACAAGGATGAAAAAAGGGCTGAATTTAAGAATAAGGATAAAAAAGTGTGAATACCAAGCCATATTGGAAGGAAACTCTGCGGGGCAAAAACTCAGCATAAGTGCTTACAATATAAAATAAATTTGCAACGCACAATAGACAAATATGATTATGGCGTATAATTCATCAAAATTTGACGTATCACCCAACTGTAAAAGAAGAAACCCGCCATGTAGGCAAAGAAGGAGCCTAAACAGTTTCTTAGAATATAACAACAATAAAAAAATAGAACTACTAATTAAATGTGTAAAAAAAGGAGAAATTGTACCTACAGAAAACTATCTGGAAATTAAATCAGACATAATTGATCTTACTGCGAACAACCAAATCATATTACAAATGCTGAACTGACGAAATTCCCTAGGGGTTTTGCGGAAAATAGTAGCAGTAAAACGAAACATGTAATATTTAAAGGTAAGTTAGTTATAAATAGAGGCCTATTAATAAAAGTCAAGCAGCAAACAATAGAAAAAGGAAAGGGAATTCAAATATCTAGGGGTTATATTGGACGAACGTTTAAATTTCAGAACGCATGTGACAATAGTAAAAAACAAAGCCGTTAAAATGACGAATAAAATAATCAATTTGGTATCCAATGAATATAAAATCCCCATGAAAATTATAAAGTTATGCCATTATGTCATCATAAGGTCGATGGTGGGATATGCCGCCAGCGCCTGGTGCCACCGGATGGACGATGTAGGTCAGATTCGAACGATAAACAGGGCACAGAGGAAAATATTACTCAGACTTACCGATGCATATAGAACGACTCCGGTGGAGGCACTCTAGGTGGCCACGACAACCATACTCATGCTATTACAAATAAAAAATGGGTGCCATATACTGGCTCAAGAAGAGAAACTAAGAGAGAATTTGAGTAATTCTACACCAGGAAGCATATGACAAAACTGACATCTTGAAAGCTCTAACCAGTGCCTGGCAACAATATTGGGAGCATACCGTGAAAGTAAGAAGGCTGTTCAGCATATTTCCGGAAGTGGCGGAAAGAATGGAATTGGACATCGAAATCTCAAAAGGGTTTATGCATTTTGTTACGAGCCACGGTGCCTATAGACATAAATTAAAATACCTTAATTTAGTCGAGAATAACCTGTGTCAAGCGTGTGGTATCTGGCGACCCCGGAGCACGTTGTACTCCAGTACATAGAATCAGAAGAGTTATAGAGAGAACATCGAGCCCTTCTGGGGGATATGCTCGTCACGGAAGCTTTGAAAATCCCTGACCTCGTGGTGACTCTCCGGGAAGCAGCAGAAAATGTGTCAAATAATTATAGACAGAGGTTTTAACTGGAAGGATCCGACACCGAGTGGAGCAGGAAGAAGACAAGAACTGAAATAAATATTTTCAACAACGTGGTCAACGTGCAGATAGAGCTGAGGAACATCCTGCAGACCAATGTACTGTGAGCCGAGTGCGCGAACCGCGACAACCGTATAAACAAGAAATTAATGTCAAAAGATTATAAGAAATAAGTAAATCCTAATCAGTGAGGAACAAATAGCGTCTGAAAGTGGAATCGCTGGAACTCCAGTGAACTGCGAGCGCGCTGTTGAGGAAGTCCTCAACAAAGCATGTTCTAAATGTGTGAATGATGGTGTGAAACATGGAAGGGATTGAGCGTGTGCGAATAAAAGTGTAAGGAAGAAAATTTTCCGTGCTGTGGATTAAGGCCCCAGTTACGGAAGCCGCTACAAGGATCGGAATAAAATACTCCAGAAATGAATGGGAAGTGTAAGTGTGTGGAAACGTAGATGGGAGAGATAACCCTCCCCCTAGTTCAATAAGCAAACAGAAGAGGACCAACCTGAAGCGAGTGGATATCCCTAAAGTGATCACATTTAATAGACGAATGGAAACGGGAAAACTTTGTACGCTAAACATAGTTCCTACGCGCACCCATTCTACTAATAATATTATCTCGTTTCGGGAAGGTGCTAAGAAGGAAAGAAGTAGAGGCCTGCTCAAGCCTGTGTTTGTGATGTTCTGTTATATCCATATGATGTCTTGTTATGTCATAAGTGTAATGTATGTATTTGTGCTTTATAATAAAACTAGGAAGTTTTATTAAATCCGTTAAAACTAGAATTCAAACTAGAACTAGAATTAAAACTAGAAAGAAGAATTCATTAAAACTATGAAGTTTTAATGAATTTTACAGCGAATTAAAATTCTAACCTGAAAACTTCATTTTCTCACTTATTTAAAATGCAAAAGGTTTAGACATTAGATTCACTTAGGCTTCCTATTCTTACCACGTTGCAATTTAGTTTAAGTACCTTAGCACGCTGCATCAACTTCACGAAAGTATTCTTTTATTTAACAGAAAATTAAGGAAGTTCGTTTAATTAAGCATTAAATTGAAACAACCCGAAGCAATCCGAACTCCACGAATCAATTCACGTTATCTAAATTTAGAAGCAATTCAAAGAAAGTTATTTACGCCATTTTCAAACTGAAGAAATCTTTTACTCCACTGATATAATTTAATTCTTTTCATGAAATTATCAACTCCGAACTGACGCTGAACAATTACGGTCGGTTTAACTCACCTGAAAATCAACCGAATTTAAAGACTATTATTCACTTTTACTTATTTTACTTACTTAATTCACTGCGAAATATTATTTATCTCTTCGTAGAAAAACACACGACCCTTTCCGAAACTGAAATGTACAACGAAGCAGGAAAAACGAGCCACACTCCATTCGACATATTCAACCAATTTTACGGCAGACATCAGCCCTCGGATCTCGATACACCAGAAGTACGCGAGTCGACAGAACTTCCATATCTAGAGAAACTTCAATCCAATGCCATCCAAGCGAGAGATCCGCACAACAATCAAGCCTCAGATTTTCGATCAGCACTACGTCAGCTCGGAGAAACAATTGAAGAACGAATACAGACAGAGTCGGACATACCAACTCTTATCTATGGCAAATTTACAAGTAAAAAGTAATCGAATCTGGTTACAAAATAATACACTTACTTTCATACATTTTTTCTTTTTTCCTGTTTTTCCTTTCGCAAATAAACAAACTAAATACAGTAAATTAAAATAAATGACATGAATGACAAGAGGTCCATTACAAGCAACCCCTCCAGTCGACGGCAATTTGTTTTACAATGTCTTCAGAAACTGCAATACATCAACGAAGTTCGTATATGCCGAATATTTCATCGACACAGGAACCAAAAAGCTGCGAAATACAAGACAAATATCTGATTTCACCACAAAAACATTTTTAAATTTGAACAAAAACACAAAATCGTCCAAGTTCAATTGAAACAAAACAATTCAAGACTAAAAAGAATTTAGTACCTTGAATTCTAATTTCATTTTCCTTCTTCAAATTCAACAAATCAATCAGATTAATTCAAAATCAAATTTTTAAAATTTCCAATTAAATACTATGGACAATAGTCAAAACTGAACTTAATAGTTAAATCGATTAAATCAACTGAATTTAATCTTTGGACATATATTCTAAAAACAAGAAACAAATTATCAACACACAATTTTCAAAATAAAATTCACTGAATAAAATATTCTTAAACTAAAACCAAGCATAAACGAAAATCAATTTTACTTCGTTATACAAGATCCAATTCCTTCTTGGAATGTAACGCTTGATTTCAGACATATGTGACCTTTTCTTTATATTGTTATCATTAACATAAGAAACTAAAATAGTGTTTGGAGTTAAGAATATTTCTATTATAAAAGGTCCTATCCACTTATTACAAAAACTCTTTGTAATACTATCTTTTAGTGACTATTTTACATGTGATTTGATTTGTACCAAATTTATTACTTCAGATCCCAGCGAATCCATTTTCTTCTGGTTACATCTTCTAACCTTTTGACAGAGATTGCAGCTTCGCACATATTCTTTCACTTCATTAACTGAGTTAGCCCATGTATACCTACTCATTATATCACGAGTAGTTAGATAAATAGCAACATGTCCTCCACTCAGAGATCATTGTAGAAATATTCAATAAGCACTTTTGTAAACAAAGGAATAACTATTTTCCACGGATTATTTACGGCTTTGTGTTTTTGTAACAATATACCTGTTTCTAATCTATAGAATTGAATTCATTTACTAATTCCAACTAAGACATGATTTTACTCAACTCATCATCTTTCCGCTGTTGCACTTGGATCGGTTCGTTAATTGAGTCAATTTCCACAAATTTATCAAAGCCAAATTTTTTCGTAAAAGTCTAGATCCCATTTCACTTTCGACTACATCAAATTCATACGAATCATAAACTCTTGATAAGAAATCTGCCATTTTGTTCTCATTGTGAAAAATATCCTTTATTCGAAATTTAAAATGAGATAACTAATGGACCATATTTTAACAATCTTTTTGTAATTTTTCAGTATCCAAGAAAGAGTCCTATTGTCTGTGTTCACATCAAATTCATTGAATAGAAAATGTTTAAATCTACAAATTGTTTTAACTAGAGAAATGAACTCTATTTCATGTATAGACCTATGTATATCCGCTTCGGACAGTTGTTTAGTAAATAAGGTAACAGGTCTCAAATTACTTTGACTATCACTTTGAGACAAAACCCTAATAATCCCTTTAACGGATCCATCTGCGTGAACAACAAAACGTTCACGAAGATTTGGTAACATCAATACAACGTTACTCACAAAGAACCTTTTCATTTCAGAGTAACATTTTTGCTGACTCTCTTCCCAAGCAAACGAACGTTTGGTTATCTTAATTCGTTCAATGGACCCATTATCAGTACAAGTTCTGGCATAAACTTACCGTAGAAATTATAAATGCCACACATCCTCATAACTCCTTTTCGGTTTTGAGGGGGGGGAGATTAATAATATCTTGACCTGTCAATTTTAATTTCTTGACCGTCTACCTCAAAACCCAGATATTTTATCTTATTCTTACACAGTTCTATTTTGTCGGGAGATATCGTCATTCCACTCTCTCTGATTCTGTTTAGAACTAATCTAACTGCTTTAAAGTGAGTTTCTTATCTTTATTAGCAATCAAGATATCGTCGAAATAAGTTCTAACTCCGAACTCGAGTAAGTGTCCAAACAAATTTTCAATAATTTTAGTAAGAATACAAGTTTTGATCCTCACTGGCATTCGCTTAAACCTAAAGCTTTCCCTAGGTGTTACAATTTTAGTGTAATCCCGACTTCATCAAGTGCTATTTCATTATAGGCTTTTCTAACATCTAATTTAGAAAACCAGTTACACCACGATAAATTCGCCAAACATGTCTCCATTTTAGGAGAAGGATAACTATAATCTGAAATTACCGAATTCAGATGAACATAGTTGCCTACAATTCTATGTGAACCACCTCTGTTCCTAACCAGAAAACAATTAGAAGTGAAATTCAAATGATCACTCTCTTCCAAAATATCTTGATCAATTAAATCTTAAAAAACCGTGTCAAAAATTTATCTCTTATTTTGTGCTATACGAAAAGGTTTCGCTCTAAATGGTGTTTTATCGTTTAGGTAGATTTAACATTTATAATTTTTTAAACAAACAACCTTTTCAGTAATAACATCTTGAATCAACATTCCTAATTGAATCAACAAATTCTTTGGCGTCAGAATCGATTTTCCCCCCATCATCCACTTCACTCGATTCATTCGCACTACCCAAAACGTCTTCAGATTCGCAAGACACATTAGCTTCACTTCCCGACACCTTATTATCACTTGACCTTCGGATTCCAGTAAGTTAAGAACATTATAAAATCTCACAGCATGTTCTTCGTCAAATTTCTTGGACCAATCATCACTCCTTTCCATTTTCTCACTATCCTCAATATTCTGTTTCACTTCCACAATTTCATTCAGTCTGCTAACTCGACGTCGTCTTCTCTTTATCCTCTTCGGCTTAGGTACGTCATCACTCGCTTCCTTATCATCACAGCATTGTTTATGTTGTACTTCACCATCACCTAAATTCACCGAATTTTCTTTGGCTACTTTCACCAAATCGTTTTCAACTAAATCACCTAAATTTCCAACATTGTTCATAGGAAATCACCAGCATTCACTTCTTTTCCGGTTGAATCATTCGCAAAATCATCAGCTCGGAAAAACAATTGAAGAACGTAAACAGACAGAGTCGGACATACGAACTCTTATTTCTCGCAAACTTACAAGTAAAAAGTAACCAAATATGGTTACAAAATAATCCACTAATATTCATATATTTTTATTCTTTTTTCCTGTTTTTCCTTTCGCAATTAAACAGACTAAATACAGTAAATCAAAATAAATGAAATGAATTACCAGAGGTCCCTTACACCACCCACCGATTTTCAAGGGATGGCTGGGGCCTAACCACCACTATTATCGCACGCCATGGATCTTGTTTCTCTATATTATACTGGGCACACAATACATATTACGACATTTATGCCGTAATCAATTACGGTTAATTATGATCAATTTGAATCAGTGACTAGGATGGAGTGTACTTACTAGAAACGATATTTGATGAAAGCCCCCCCCCCCACCGATCGCATGAAATTTAATCCATATGAGGAATCAGTGGGGATTGACGCGTTGTGGGTGAAGGAGGAGTGAAAACGTGGCTGACAGACTCGCCAATTCAATTCCTATATCAATACTTGGTCGTAGCTAAAATATGCGATCAATTTTTGCGTCTATACAGACAGGAGAATACTTCAATTTTCATTAACGTTGTGTATATTTTCTGAAGTAATGTTTACTGTTAAATATTTACAAATTGAAGAGTATCTGAGTTTGTGCTTTGTGAGAAAAAGTGCTGTACGTAGTTTTAAGTCATTCTGGAAATTTCCACCTAAGTATTATGTGGTGCACAATGTCTTCTTCTTTGTGAGGATAGTTGGCGCAAGCGTGAAGTAGTAGAGATTCCATAGTGCATTTATTTAATACAATGAGAGGAGGAAAGGAAAGTTGGTTTATTTAGGTTGGTTTATTTAAGCAAAGAAAGTTGGTATATTTAAATAAAATGAAAAACAGTATGACAGATCATTAAATGGTAAGATGATGATGATTTGCCTTCTGTCCCGAGCAAGGTTTATAACCCGATGGACCATGGCCAAGGTGCATCTATGTCACTTTGCTATTACGTTCCATCCAATGGAGAGTGCTTTCTAAGGGCAGGACCTACAGTTATATGTTAATTCCATATCACTTGTGTTCCTACCAGTTATCCAATCCAGAATCCGTTGTTTACAAAGTGACGAATGAAAGCGTTCATCCACCAAGGAAACTCTTGTAGATAGCATACATAGAAAAAATAAATAAAAAGTAAACAAGTGGGCAAGCAAATGCAGAATGGTAAAAATCGGCTAAGAGGCTCCTCACGGTAGAAACACTCTTTCTGATTCAAGTGTAGAACTATCCAAACTCCAGTCACAATTTTCACCGAGCTCTTTCCAATAAGTGCTGTTATTGAAACTCTTATCATTTCCAAGACTACACAGGCACATCAATAGCTACTTGTGGCTTACCAGTGTAAAATTCCTTACCTAATATACATGAAAAGTTTTAGGAATACTTTCACTAATTCCTAAAAGCTTAGAGCCATCAATATCCAAAAGGAGAATTCGTGCAACAAACGTTGCATATCGTCAAAATATTGCGTATTCTTGAAATGTTCAAGCAAAAAAAAGTCTGAAACGAAGTTCAGAATGAAAGAAGCGAATGAAGTTAAAACGAAAAAAGAGTTAAATGCAAAGTTCAAAGAATTAAGTGATAATAAATCCAAATCTAGTCTACGGTTGGCACTAACCAGTCCGAGCAAAAACACTAAAGGTGCAAAAAGTCCTTCCAAGTTCTCCAGCCCAAAATGAAAAGGTGAAATGGAAAATGGAGGAACCAAGTTCCTTGGCGACAGTATGTAAGAGGAACATTTTTCTTTTCATTTGGGGACCTCCTTCCACCTCCACCGCTTTGCAATATTTGCAGCAGCTCAGTATCGTTCGCCTGATTAGCTCAGCGAACTGAAAGTGTTCTCCACCGGACTGGGGAAGGCCAATCCCCAGATCTGTGTCCCCATCTCGATCCATACACCGCATCGAAACGGGGTGTCAGTAGGACCTATTCCTTCAAGATTATTAATTACTCAAAAAAAAAAAAAAATACTGCAAAATAGGGGAGTTTGGGAATTTTGATCTTAGCCCAGTTCTCGGAAGCAAACCTGGGCCCTTTTTCCGCGGTTTGAGGGAAAATTCATCATTATCTTTTATTTGTCTTTAATGTTATTTACATTGTATGACTTGAGTTTACAATTTATTTACATTATTTGTTAATATTCTCAACTTTATTTTACCAATATTAAGTGTCTTATTGTTTGTTTTGTTCATATTTAATTTTTATTTACATTTTTCCTTTACTTCCCTTAGCCCTCATACAGCTCATACAGATTACAAATATTTGTTTAGTACGATATTATTTATTTTTATTTTCAATGTTTTTTATTTAGCTTGTCTAGCATACTGCCCTAATTATTTATTATTAATTGTTTATCGTTCCTTTAGTATCTACCATTAAGAAGCGCTACTTCCTTCCTTCCTTCCTTCCTTTCAAAGTACTAAATCAATATAACTATGCATACATAACACAACAATTTAAAAAAAATATATTTAATAAAATTCGTTATTATCCACGTATATTCCTAAGAACAAAGCCCTTTCCCTAATCCTAAACTAAATTACATGTAAACTATCCTAACCTAACCTACCACTAACTATTCCATTCACTCTCCCATTCATTCTTTAGACATTGGGGGATGGCTTCTGAAGGGTCCGGTCCCGGTAGGCTGGATCGCTCTGGTAGCTGGATGTAAGAGGAACACTGGAAATTGGCGCGAGATGGCAAGGTTAATGATGTTCGAGCCTTAGTGTTTATGGTGGTGGGCGTGGTGGTTTTTAGAGCTTCCGCCAGCCTTAAGGCTTAAAGATCCTCAACATTGCCACCTCGCTTCAACTTCCAGTGTTCCTTTTATACACTGTAGTCAAGGAACTTGGATCATCCATCCTCCATTTTACCACATTTTGGGCTGACGAACTTGGCAGAAATTTTGCACCTCTGAAGTTTTTGCTCGGATTTCACAGTTTTTATATGTGTATTTTATATATACTCGCTTCTTCTTTCCAAGGGCACTGCCCCTAGGCCCCCGTAGCAGGCTGCGTCTCAAATTAGGGAGATTGGGCGGATGTCCCTTTAGCGTAACCAGACTCTTCAGGGGACTGTGCTCCTATAGAGTAGACCAGCCCCCATACCTACCGTAGTCTGCACCCCCATAGGGGAGGTTTCGTCCTTTATTGTAACCTACTCGTGATGGTACACCTACACACTAAATTTCATTTCTCTAGCTTTAGTTGTTTGGTAAATTGGTTTTAGCGCGGCCATTTTGGATTAAAGATGGTGAGTTTTTTTTAAGGTTTCCTTATATTGTCTTGACATGCTCGTGTTGGTATAACTTCACCCCAATTTCATTTCTCTAGCTCGAACGGTGTGGAAAATGACTTTTGGGCGGCACTTTTGAATCCAAGAGGGCAACATTTTCAAAATCTATTATTTTTCTAAACTACCCTTGGTAATATACCTTTATGCCAAATTTCGTATCTCTAGCTCAAACGGTGTGGAAAATAAATTTTGTTGAATCAAAGATGGCATCTTTGGGAAAATTTTGTAATATTTTCGTAACCTACTTGTGATGATGTACCGTCCTATCGAATTTCATTTTTCAAGCTTCAGCCGTTTAGGCTGTGTACTCTTTGAAATTTTGCATTTGGTGGGCATTTTGAATCCAAGATGGCGACTTTTAAAAATGTCGGGATTTTCCCTTTACCTACTTATCATCCTCCACCTTCATGCCGAATTTCATGTTTCTAGCTTTCTGCGAACACCCTAAACAATGTGATGAGTGAGTGAGTGAATGAATCAGCCCAAAATACGCAATTTCAGAGGTCCACAACAGGAATGTGCTTCAAGCTACGAATATGAATTTTGCACATCTGTACATATTTTCCATATCTCCTTAACTCTAAGAGTTTATATACCTATCTTTAACATTTCTTTTCACAATTTATGCTGTTTATAGCTGCATGAGGTCTGCGAACCTCATCCTACAGATTTTAGCAGGACATATTATGACTTTTTGTTTCGCGGAGAAAGAATTTGTAATGAGAAATAGCGGTTCCTATTTGAAAAATCAAGCTTGGACCCCGGGCATGAGATGTGCTCTGCCCATCCGATAACTCGGTTGCTTTTCTGCTACTGTTGTTTCTTCTATGTTTTCGAAAAAACGTGTCCTGAGATATTTAGCCGTTAAAGTCGAACTTTTGTAATGAACATTATCATTGAACTTTCAATTTCTACTAGTCAGTATGTTTCAAATATGTTTTACTTGTAAGCAATAAATAAATAATTTCCGGAATATAACAAATTCTTAGAGCTTATTATCAAAACGTACCTTGTTCATTTTTCATGATTGAGATATCGATTTACACTAAATCATCGAATAATTGTCTATTTTTATGCACTTTCATTTCTTGTCAAAACGGCCCAGAAGGCGGAGAAAAAGGAATTTGAAATATGTATTTGCATTCAAAACGTCTCTTGTACACTGCAAAAGAGCGGACACCTCACAGCAATAAACTTTTGAAGCAAAATGTTTTTTGCCCATTTCCATTTGAACACGCTTCTTCCAGTTTTATTTTAAACTGACTTTTGTCCAAAGAGTTTCCTCAGCAATTACTTGACACAATAGTGAATCAAATATTGCCCTCTAGAACATTTTACGGATATTTAAGTCGACAAATTTGTTGGTTGGCACCCCTGGCTTGATAGAGGCAATTACCAAAAGATTTGTGCGATAACCTAATATTTTATGGTGATTACATTGTTGAAGTCACATCAGCCGTATTGTTCGTGTTATTTCGCAGGTAAAAGAGATGCTTGTAGTGCAGTAGAATAGTGCCAAAATATTTCATGACTGGCTACAAGCGGGAAATTTTTCAGGATAAAAGTACACTTGTAGGAGGTCTGAAAAACACCGGGACACAAGCTGGTAGTGACGTCGTATGGCCATAGTGACGTCACAAACATGGCCGACCATCTGAAACTTTAAACTGGAATAACTCAGCAACCGTTGATCCTACGGACTTGATCCATGCACCGTTGGAACCGGAATCACAAGCACTACAAATCATTATATCAGAGTCATATTCGTAAAATAATATCTTCATGGAGAAATTTGAATATTTTCAGTTTTTCCTTCCATTTTCCTTCACATTTTTGCATTTCAATACTCAACGGGCTCACATGTGATGGAAACACCCATTACATTTATTGTAGCTTATAAAACAATCTTTCTAACAAGACCAAATAGGTTATTGAGACTTTATTACTTCCTGACTTATTAAATTTTTAGAATATATTTGACGTAAAAATAAGGTAAAAACCCTGAATGTGCAGAAATTTCAAATATTTTAAATGTGCATAATACAGAAACTATTAATCCTATAGACTTGATCCATGCACCGTTGGAACCGGAATCACAAGCACTACAAAT
>JAGDQP010009324.1:2620-59645 GCA_022664845.1 Lepisma saccharinum | reverse complement strand
CTCATACAAAAGGGAGAATCCTTCAGACTGTGGAATCAAATACCTGAGTCACTAAAGAGAGGAAGACGATTTACGAACGTTGGTTGGAAAAGTCCAAATCCAATCTCAAGGGGTTACAAGGACACTTAAGAACTCGTCATTGACCTGAAGAATCCCCTTTTCATGTTATTGTTCTTAGAAAGAAACACTATAGCATTTGTTGGGCACGTGTTGGATAGAGGCAAGTGTGGAGTATCACTATCGTGCTGGACTTCTAATTTGAAAACCTGAGTTCGGTTCCCCACTAACTAGTATCTTTTTCGCTATGCACTGATGTATTCAAACAGAGATTCATTTCTGTTGTGGAGACCTACAAGGCATCACTGGTCAGAATCCCATCTCCGATCCTCGTCATCCCTGAAACAAACACTGCTCAAAGGCAATGAAATAATTAAAATCTCTCCTTCATCCTCCGGATTATCAGATCTACATCGATTCACCGCGTCAGAATGCGTTCGAAACTTAAACCTGATAACACAGTCCAAAACCTGACAAGCATCCTCCGACAGCCGGTGGGTGATCCGTTTCAGATCTGCCGTGTTTATTCCATCTGTGCGGATTGTTATAAACACTAGTTCATTAGTGTTGTAATTAGACCGTTATGTTAACAATAGATGGAATCTAGAGTGGCATGTTCGGAACAGATACATATTAAGATATGAGTAGAAAATAGGCAAGTATTTAGCTATTTCAAGAGAAGAATTATTTTTATATTATTAAGCCAAAAATTCGTTTCCATCCTATAATTTAATTTATGAAAATACCATTCAATGTGTTCATTTTTCACTTTTGTAATATGGAACATGTTATGTCCTTTATGCCTATAGGAACATGTGGATATTGCTTTTGAACATTTGTAACGTTTCATTTTGATACAGTTTGGAATTGGAATTTGCTCTTTCTGATTGAATTAAGCAGAAAAATTATCATCCATTCATGTTCTTTGTATGCTCAATTTACATTAGTAGTCTGGAATGGAAGGTATGACCTACGGTATCTACTGGGTTTGTGACAATCAGTGATTCGGTCAGACCCGGTCTCTGTGGGAGGGGGGTCAACCCCAAATCCTCGAGAGTATTCCCAACTTTAACATTTTTTCGAGGTCAAAAGTTTATAGAAACATTGCAAAGCTACCTACATTATTTCAATTTTGACTTTACACCCCCCAAACTGAAAATCCTGGCGGAATCTCTGATTACAAAGTATTCCGAACCAGTATGTTTAATAAGCCCCATCAAATTTGCAAACTAACCACACGCAAACAAAGCATGTGTGTTACACTTTTGACATTATCCTAGATGTTTTCTCAAAACTCTGGAGTTTCACTGGAAATCATGAGTATTTAATCTGACCACCAAGTTTGGTCTCCATGTCGAAAGTGACTTAATGAATATTTGAAGTACCCTTTATATATTCGAATAACCCTGAAAAACTATAAAATCCAAAAGTCACTTCTCTTTTACTGTTAGATTTGATTTGTGAGAACTGAACTTTATAGTGTGGGAACTGAACTTATTCTTTTTTACTATGTTCAAATTCCATACTTTTATCTTTACTTCTTCTTCTTCTCTCTCTCCTCCCCCCTATCTCTCTCATTTCTTTGCCTCTGTTTAACAGACATCCATCGGTTTCAATGTTTCATTATATGTGTTTCAATTTCTCCCTCCATCAACTTATGTATATTGATTCGTCTCGCTTTTATTCTTTTATTTTATCGATACTAATACATGTCTATTTTGAATAAAAAAACGTGCTCATGATGTTTGCTGATTTTAGTATGGGCAAGACGAAGGAAGGAGAAAGAGGGGTATGTTTACCAGACACGATTATGGGATAAGAAGGTGGCATTTGGGTTGCCTAGCTGCACGGCGTTCGCTGTCGCAAGTTTTTTGATGCGAAGTGTACAAGGCGCAGAGGGAAAAATAAGTGGCATTCTGGTCACGAAGATTTGTGTTCTGTTGACTGCTGTAACATTTAAAAAAAAAAAGAAATGATATGATGATTAAAAAATTCGGAATACATAATTAGTTACACTGATCGTACATACACTAAATAGAATACACACACACACACACAATTTACTCTTGAGCAAGAGATTTTTGCATAGACACATACACAGTAATTTACATAATAATAAGTTGATTTGGTAATCGAAGTTATGAGGTACAAAAATACTCATAACACAAAGTAAGAAATCTTTTTTTCATTTCAATTTTCAAATATGCACTTCTTTTGCTACCTTACCGAACATCAGTAAAATAGGTTAGGAAAGCCAGATTATACATATATTTCAAGTACCGAGCATAAAAAGTTTGTCCTGGGCTTTGATATGTTAGCCAGTCAGGATTTCTGTTTTTGTATAGAGAGAGTATATAGAAAGTATTATTATTATTATTATTATTAGTATTATTATTATTATTATTATTATTATTATTATTATTATTATTATTATTGAAGTTTCAGGATATTATGTTATCAATTCAAATTACCTTATTCTCAAAAAAATTTGAGAACTGATGTCTTTTTATCTGGAATCTTTAGAACATTGGCCGGGTAACCGTAGCTCAGTCGTAGAGCGTTGGCGTAGCATTCGATAGGCCGTGGATTGAATCCCATTGGTTGACCATCCTGACAGGTTTTTCCACGGTTTTCCTGTCAAAAAAGGCAAATGCTTGGATGGCACCTAGAGCATAGGCGCTGGCCGACGCCTTCCCGAATCCTTTCCCCTCTCTTATGACGGCCTAAGCGATATTAATAAAGTTCAAATTTATAACAGAGGGAAAATTTTGAATTAGTTATTCCCTTGTACAGAACAAGGCATCTTAAAATCTTGACTGATTCTAACAAAGATTGTATTTTTAAAACGTTTAATCAACAACTATTATAAAATATTTGTATTTCAATCTGCTATCTGTATACCTATTAGTATCTTGTATGACTTGCTGTATTGACACCATTACGTATATCCTGAAATACTCGTACGAATACGTATAAAACTGATTATTATTATATTATCTAATTATTACATAAAAGTAGCATCTCGTGGACGGGATTCAAACCCACGACCTCACGATTAGAAGCCACGCGTTCTAGCACTGAGCAAACATGAACGCGTTTATCTTCTTCTTTCTGATATTACTTCTTCTGAAGATACATGACTGAATTTTCGGTGTTCAAGACAATGAAATTCATATAGTTGCAAATGCTCTTGTTTCTCTCTCATTTCTCTTGTTTATTGCACTATGAATGCGAGAACTAAATTTGCTGTCTTCACTTTCATTGCAAATGCGCTTTTACGTATGTAAACGTAGATGACAAAACGATCACGTGCTCAGATGTATGTATCCTTTCGAAATAAGGTACCATTACGTATTTCAATGAATGTTACTTTTTTCTACACTTCGTCACATTTCAACAGGTTTTATTGCACTTAAAAGAGGGAAAAACATGTTCACATTTGTTTTATCGAATTGCGAAAGTTTGCCCTGCCTTGCAGGACTGGCATGTTTGGTTTACTGTTTCCGAAGGTATCCGAAGTTGGACTTAAAGAACTTTCAGCTGAAAATTGTCCTAATAAATGCGGTCATCCTTTTTGGAATAGGGTGTACCAATGAAGAATCATGTGCCCTCTTTTATGAAGGAGAATCTTCTGAAGAAACTCAAAATAAGATTAGTTTAGAAATTTTAAATTTAATATGGCTTGCGACTCTATTGCTGAAATGTAATGCATGAATCTTCTTGAAGTGGCCCTATGTAAAATATTGCTAGTAGCCATTAAACGAGAAGAGAATTTTCTCATTATGAAATAATTTCTTATATTATAAAGTCTATTTTTGCCGACGATAAAGAATAGTTTATTACATCAAGTGTCAAATGTAGAAAACGATGCATGTGGCATAGGACTATCTTGCCGAAGTTCACCTATATACAAAACTTGAGTTGAGTTGCATATTATATTGAACAATTGGTTCTTACTAAGTGCAAAATTGGTGCTAACAAAAAGAAACACGGTTAGAACTAAACAAGTTGGAACTGCAATTCTACTAACAATGGCAAGGGCTGCGGTCGATTTATATCATTTTATACACGCAAACATTCTTTTATACAATGAGCTGGAAACATTGAGAACTTTTGTGCTTAGGTACGGGAAATCTCACACTACTTGTCTATTAAGTCGAATAATGTTTATGCTAAGTTTGGCACGCCTATTTCTAACTGAATGGAAGTAATTGATTTTTTAAAATGAACTGGCAACACTAAACCAATGCAACAATCAAGACGGTTCAAGCGACTCTGAGTTAGTCTAGTCAAAACCTTTCCAACGACACCTTACGTATCTCTCTACACCTTGTAGTTTCTGAGATTTTATTTCTGGACACGGATGGAGGGACACCATGAGCGGGAATAGAAGGTACCTTTTGCTAGAGCTTTGTTATCATGAGACCTAAAAAAAAAAAAAAAAATTAAAGTTCTGCACTGTCGAAGTAATTTTTCATTAACATTTTAAAAGAAGCTACTTAGTATGCATAGAATACGACGATGAAAACCCTGTTGCAATACTACAAAATGCTACAATTTTGAGCATTTGCTTCAACATTCTTCAAATATATTCAATGACTTATGCATAAGTCCAAATAATTAACATTGTAAGTGATAAATGGAATGTAGGGCTTTAATTTATACTAAATATGTTTGGGGGGAAAATTAAAAATTCTGATTTAAGAAAAATTTTGAAATTTTCATTCTCATTTTTCTCATGTGGCATGGACTATCTTGCCCCAAGTTCTTCATTTCCATTATATTAATTTGAAACATTTATGTATTTGGAAGGTACGAAAACAATTAATTGCTTTTCGGGAAAAAAATAGGTGACTATTACTTTGACTAGAAAAAGTACCACTCCAAACCACATGCCTGTTTATGGTATGATAAGGTTCTCATTGATGGTTCGAATAAGAAAAGATATCTAGATGATTGCCCTTAATGTCATAGACGTCCGCGCATCTGATGTACCTTGCAAGGCCATAGCGGAATTATAGACTCCAAGAAGACTATAAAGACACATATTGAGACTACTTAATTTAGTTATTTGAAAAACATTCGTTAAGTCAGAACTCAAGAAGCATACGTCACTTCTAGAAGAGTACTGACAATATGATATTTTTTATAATGACGAAAACCTCTTCGACCTGTGGGGTTATCTCAATTCAATATGCTTGGTGTGCTTGTTACACACGCTGGTTACAAGATTTTGAATTTAATAGGCCTCAAATTACGCATGTATCTATTGAAGGCTGATCCTATTCCATAAACTACTTCAGGTAGCCTTATGTTTTCGGACAATCTTGTTCAAATGCATGCAAATTAAGTACATCATGTATTAAGTACATCACCTTTATGAATTCTGATCTGTTTAAAACAAAGTTCTTATCAAAAGAAAAGGCAAAAAGAACTGTTACAGCGCATAAGATTAATTTAAGTCATTCATGTTAACTGTTTCTGCTCACCCATTGGTTCTGGATGCTCACCTAACATAACGTTTAGACAAATGTTATAGCTATCACTAATGAGATAGACACAAAGTATTTAAGAAGTGTTTTGTCACTGAACTATAGAAAATTTACTTCGCAAAATTGAATTTCGAAAATTTTGACACTTAGGTGAGTCGCTACTGAGAACTTCTTATTCTTAACATCTATTATACTGAGAACTTCGTTATTCGTCTTAGGGTGATCCTATAAAACCGTAAAACGGTCATAACTTGGCTTCTAGTTCACAGAATCTTTGAAACAAAAAATGTTAATACCAAAGTGCATGTGCCGAATCGCGTGGTGATGTTTCTGAAATCAGGGGCTTCTCGGGAATACCTCTACGAAGAGGCTACTTTAAAATTTTAAATGGAAACAAGGGCTGATTTTGACTCCATTGAACCAAGCACGTAATTTTGAACAACTTTTAGAAGAAACACATGTCGATAGCTTATACAGTTTGACAGCGAGGTGGAATTTATTGGGGCAAGAGCACAATGTTGAGATGGCTTTGTCGAATGCTGTAACTAAAATGGAATGCAAACAAGGGATTAAAACGAAGAGAAATAAATGTACTAAACTGCATGGAGCAGACCGGGGCCAAGGAACACCGAATAATAGCGTCAAATTAATACTGTGCAAGTGACAACTATGTGACAAGTAAACAATAGGACAAACCTTTTCTTACCTTAATCGAGGTGGCATGACGTATTCAAAGGCAGGTGCTCATGCCATGCATGATCTGCTTCACAAATGCTCAAACTTGTGTCCGCCGACCGCAATACAGCGATTAATTCGAGGCAGAAAATTGTATTCAACAGCTTCAAGTTCGGCAGTTTCGATGCTCCTGAATGCTGTTGTAATACGTGCTTTCATGTCTGCAATAGTAGCTGGTCGATTTACGTACAGAAGGTCCTTAATTCTGCCCAGAAATAATAATCCATAGACGTTAGTTCGGAGGACCGTGGCGGAAATAGCGGATGGGAACCTCTTCTTATTCGGCGTTGCGAAAACAGATAATTTAACGTGTCCGTACATTTTACAGCATTATGAGCTGAACAGCCATCGAATTGAAACCACATAGTTTGACTCACAGAAAGGGGAACATGTTCCAAAGGTTGTGGGAGATGGTGTCGTTCGTGGAGCATATTGTACTGAGTGACGGTCAATTAGCACATTGCATATGCGGAGTCAAATGATAAAAATTGCAGTTAGCGGCGTCCCGGATATACTGCTGGGAATAACTAAGAGGAAACGATTTTCGATATCGCGTAATCTGACAGCCAGAATGGTTTTCACATGTACAGAAGAGGAAACAGACGTTCTAAACCAAAGTGAGTTACAAAATTGCATGTAGCCCAGATGAAACTGTGCAAGCTTTGGAAATAACGGCGTACAGGGAATACGTCTACTAAATGTAAACCGCACAATTCTCATCGAAAACCGGCGTTGCATTAGTATCTGTAAAGGAATCCTGTAAATTGCGGGAAACATAGCCACGGGCACAGTTTGTACTGCCAATTTCGAATCCACACTTATTCGCAACCCAGCAACTTCTCAGCCAGTTTTCTGTTTCCGCAAACCGTTTGTAAGATTCGTAGCACTTAGACCAAGCCAGCGTGGTCCATGCTGCGGGCTTTGGAGGGGCATTGGGGAGGTACGTGGGTTCGAATTCTGCTGCCAGGCATCCTGACTGAGGTTTAACCAGGTTTATTCTAAATGATACGCGGCACATGCCGGGATAGTACCTTCGTCGTGGGCCATCGCTTATTACCTGTCCTCGTCCTTTCCTTTCCCCGATCCTGCTCTTTGTCATACATGCTTCACGGACAGAAATAAAGTGAAATAGGTCGTAGGACTACGTATCACCCGTTTAACATTTAAGTTCCCCTGTGCTGAGCGGCCAAACACTGAACTAAACAGTAAACACACACACACAACCTAGCTCATACGTGACACTTATCCTCTCTCACGCAGTGTTGAAAACTCAGTATTTTTTTGCAGAGTACACGTAACTTTATTTAAATAGTCCTGAATTCAAGTTAGCGTAGGAATATACAGTAGTCATTTAGTCCACGATAAATGTTTGGAAAAAAAAATCCTGCTACATACTATAAAAGTCAGAGGCAAAGATATTTATTATTCATGGGTGTCAGGTTCAGTGTTTAATCTCTCTCTCTCTCTCTCTCTCTCTCCCTCGATATAGGTGTGTGTAGCAACAGTTGCTACTACCCCCTCCCGCTTTCTGTCTCTTTCTTTCTTTCGTTCTCTCTCTCTCCATCTCCCCCCCTCTCTCTCTCTCTCTCACACACACACTCAAAATTGGGAAGTTCCCGTTCTGTTCTACGTATGCCTGAATTCTAAGCAAAATAGATCCATCTTCCGAGGTCCTACGTGCTGAGAGAGATGAAATAATCTTAGGTCAAAGCGATCGGTGATCTCTGGCGCCGTGTTACCAAAAAAAGCTCCTCGTAGAGTAAGGGAGTAAAGGGATACATATAATAGAAGGGTCTCTAATAACTTTCTTCTGAGGACTGGATAAATGGTAATATCTCAATAAAAAGGCTTCGTGATCCAGATACTTAGTCGACTCTGTATAAGACATTAGGCCAACAGTAAGACCAAGCGGCCGTAGCTTAGATAATAGTGTTGACTTCGTATTCAAGACATCTTCTGTTATATGCCAGCGGCAGACCATCCTGACTGAGGTTTCCATCAATCACACCAGTGAAGGTAGGGGCGGCAAACAGCTAACAATAAAAAATAAAAGCTCTTAAAAAAGGAAGTAAAATTGCCTATTGAATTGAAATTGAACTAAAAGTGTTCAAAATTTCAATACCGGCGCGCTAAGACATTTTTCCATGTTATTCCACACAACCTACTTTCATCTTTAAAATTCAAAACCGCGATTCAAGTCAGATAGGTAAGTCTTCTGTCTTACTGGAATTAGTAATAGCGAAGCCACGACAGGCTTCAGAGAAGATAACAAAAGTACAGTGATGCGAGATAATGTTGTGGCCGTCGCGTCGGCCGGTCGTGTTGTTTGGCTAAGAAAAACAATGGAAAGGTCGGCAAAAGAGAGGTGAAAGGGGCGGCAAAATTTAACTTTGTCCCCATAGGAAAATTTATAGATCCAGCACTGAATCACACCATGCGAGTTCCGGGATGGTACATTTAACTTAAGTCCTGAACGGCTCCATCTCGCATCCCGGCCCGAGTCATAGATGCCTATATGCCATTAAATTAAAGTGAATTTAAATTTTATTTATGGTCTTTAGGCATCTGAGGTTCAGGTCGGGCTAGCGGAGGGGAAAGGATTCGGGAAGGTATCGGCCAGGACATATGTTGAAGATGCCATCCCGGAATTTGCCTGATGTGACAGAAAAAAAACTCAGTCAGGATGGTCGGCCTCTGGGACCGAACACACGACCTCCCGATTGCTACACCAACGCTCTACCACTGAGCTACGGTGGCTCAGTATAAATAAATGAAACAGGACAGTAAGAGTGTGGTTATTAGTTACTCCGTATAGTTGTGTAATTACGAAAAAAAGGGGGGGAAAAGGAAATGAATTCACATTACATTTTTTTTTCAACTAGTAAAGTGTACATATATAATCAATTCACACATTATTATTGAATATCGTATCAAACCCGGCGTGAGCCAAGTGTACCAAAAGGTCATAAATAAATTTAAATTTGTATTAAAACGTGGAGTTCCGGGATAAAAGACTTCGGGGTCCGGAGTCCGCTATTCGACCGCCCCTGCTATAAGTAATGTATAAAATTTCTGGTAAGTAAAAAAATAAATAAAAATAATTCTTTCCTCTACAAAAGGCGATGTTAAGAACCTTAGGAAAAGTATGATAACGGTGACGAATATACAACATGACTTCAAAAAGGGAGCAGAAAGTTTCAACTACATGCAAAATCCGGAACACAAGCAGAAAATAGTGGTGTGGGGATAATAATCGCAGGCGAGTATTTAGTGTGGTAATTCTATAGAAACTCATATTTTTTCTATATCCCTTTCTAAGTTTACGCACTTTAGAAATATTTCATTGCCAAGCATCTCAGGCTCAAAATGGGACAGGGTAAGGGAGAAGATTTTGAAAGGTAGTCGGCCAGGGCCTAGTGTGTACGTACTATCACGGATGTGCCTGGTGTGACTAAGGAGAAACCCTGGAAAAGCTGTCAGTATTGTTGACGGCCCCTGGGATCGTTCCCAGGACCAGTGTTCCATTTGTCGGACCGGGGGGGGGGATGTTTCCAGGTTCGTGAGGATAAAATCTCCGGTTGTTGATTCTGAATATCATTCCAACCCAGGATAAAATCTATTTCTACCCAAAAATGCAGTAAGTTGGACACTACCCAGGACCTTCCGATTACTAAGCGAACTCTCTACTAATTGAGCTATGGCCGCTCGGTGTAGTTTATTTTGGATATTGTACGTTGCAACACTGTCGCCTCTCACACAGTCGGCGACTGAGTCACTGTAGACTACATCAGCGCCACCACGTTAACAGCGGCAATCCCATGTGGAACGACTTATACGTATCTCCAAATTTACTATTTAATAAGGGCAAGTCAGCGTAGAACAGGTACGAATGAGCTCGTGTGAAAACATTCAGTTCCACTTTCGCCTGCACAAGTGAATTCTCCTCTGATAAAAAGGGTATAGGGCGTGTGGAGTGCTCGAATATATGAAAAAAATAGACGAACGATAGGTGTGCTGAAGCATACATTTATTAAAGGGATTCGCAGGTTCAGGAAGCTGGGTAGCAAATTTAAGTAGTCCCTTAGGTACGAGACGTTCTTCGTGCAGTTAACGTGTTCTAGTGTATCTGATCCTCTGTCTGTGGAGTGGAATTCAGTACTTGTTATTCATTCATATTAGGAATATTAGATTATTGTTTTTACGTGTATGGTATTTATTTTCAAAAGTGGGTAGAGCGTTATAAGAGTCATGCCGTGTACAAGTGAGGAGACATTTCAAATGTTAATGATCTTAGGGGAATGTAGGCAAAGTTATAGGGCTGCAGCTAGACGCTTTCCACAGTGGCAACCAATTTCAACCACTTGCGACGACTCGCAGTACGATTAAGAGAGACAGTCAGCATTTGTCCCATCTATAGTCCCCGCAGACGAGTGGTACGAAATGAAGCTGTTGTTATTGATGTACTTGCAACTATTTTAGTGAATCCCCATGTTTCCTCCAGGCAACTTGCACGAGACCACGGTGTCAGCCCACAAAGTGTCTTGCGTATTCTATGGAAATAAATTTCATCCGTACCACGTCTCTGTGCATCAGGAGCTAACTAACGCAAACTGCAATTTACGACTGCAGTTCTGCAACTGACTAGCTACCCAATTGCGACAACATTCACATATTTTGCTTCTGCCTTGTGGACAGAGAGGTCAAATTCAGAAATTGTGGCACTGCAAATTTCCATAATGCACACTATTGGTCCGTGGAGAATCCTCATTGGCTGCGCGAAGTCAATCTGCAACGTCGATGGAGTATCAATGTGTGGAGCGACATTATTGAAACTCACGTAATTGGCCCATCGTTCTTTGATGGTAACTTGACAGCTGCGGTTTTTCGCGATTTCTTGCGACACCATCTCCCACCACTTTTGGAAAATTTTCCCCTTTCTGTGCGTCAAAATATGTGGTTTCAATTCGATGGCTGTTCGGCTCATAATGCTGCAAAATGTACGGACACGTTAAATGAACTCTTTCCGCAACGCTGGATAAGGAAAGGTTCCCATCCACTTTTTCCGCCACAGCCCCCCGACATAACGTGTATGGATTATTATTTCTGGGCAGAATTAAGGACCTTCTGTACGTAAATCGACCAACTACTATTGCAGACATGAAAGCACGTATTACAACAGCATTCAGCAGCAGAAACTGCCGAACTTGAGGCTGTTGACTATTTTTTTCTTGCCTCAAATTAATCGCTATATTGCTGTCGGTGGACACCAGTTTGAGCACCTGCCTTTGAATACGTCATGCCACCTCGATTAAGGTAAGAAAAGGTTTGCCTTATTGTTTACTTGTCATATTGTTGTCACTTGCACAGTATTAATTTGACGCTATTATTCGGTTTTCGTTGGCCCCGGTCTGCTCCATGCAGTTTAGTACATTTATTTTTCCTCGTTTTATTTCCATGTTTGCTGTTCCAAAGCCATCTCACCATTCTGCTTTTGCCCTAATAAATTCCACCTCACTGCCAAACTGGATGAGCTATCGATGTGTGTTTCTTCTAAAAGTTGCTCTAAATTACGCGCTTGTTTCAATTAGGAAAAAATCAGTCTCTGTTTGCATTTAAAATTTTCAAGTTGCCTCCCCGTAGAGGTATTAACGAAACTCCCCTGATTCAGTAGCATCGCCGCGTGATTCGGCACATGCACTTTGGTATTAACATTGTTTTGTTTCACAGATTTCTCTGCACTTGGATCCGAGTTATGATCCTGTTACGATTTTATAGGATCACGTATCACATTATCTTTAATTATCTATTGCTTGAGAGCCCACAAACCACGTTTCATTGTAGCAAGGTGTTAAGTAGGGATTTCTTCTCACTTTAGTATATATCGAACTGGAATTACAGAAGAGAGTGTCAGAGCAGCAGTTTACTTATCTCCGTCATGCAGTGATAAGGCCTTCGTAGAAGATGGTTTGCGGGACAAATTTCTTTGACAGCATTTGAGACTCTAACTGCTATAGGACCTACATTAAAGCTTGCCCATAATGCTCGTTTAGAGATATAAGTAAGAGATGATCCACAGATGGGTCAAGTGTTATTAGATGAGCTTGCAAAGAAGGAGTCTAATTTTTTTTTTCCAACTAGTTTCGTCACAGGATGTACAGTTACTTAAAATAATTAGTGGAGGTTCGAGTTATAAAAAATGCTAGCTATATCCTCGAGGATATTTTTTTCACTGTACGCATAATATTTAGAGAACTAACATGACAGCACAAAAATGCGCCAAAACATGGAATGCCAGGATATTCCTCCATTTGCAGGAACAAAGTGTGATGCGTTTAGCATCATTTAGAGAACTATGAGATAGATAGGTAGAAATTCCATTCACGTTAAGTTCTAAAAGATAGGAATTAATGCAAAAAGTAAAGGAAAATAATAATATGGACATCATCCAGAAATCGTCATTGTGCAATGCAAGAAAACTTGTCTGGTTCAAACACACACATAGAGGGAGGCAGAGAATTTACACATACACACATAACCGAATAAAAACAGAGAGAAAGAGAACTAAAGGAAGAGATAAACATGATAAGATCTAACAAACGAATAATGCTAGTGAAAGTGATATTAGTTATGAAACTATTTCATTGATGTATTACGATCAAACACATACTTATTAATCTCTCCACGGTCCAATGACTGATTTCACAGCCAGGGCATCATTCTCCTACAACGATATTTTTAAAAAGTCGTGGTTTCACTTTGAATCGAACCAAGATCTACAGACAAAGTCCAACATGTCAACCGTTATCCTACATCGGACTTAGTTCCATTTTACTAAAATCGTGTTTTAGATGTATTTGTCAGCGTCAGAAGAACGAAAATTGAGGCCAGTGACGTACGAAAGTCTTATTCACTACTCTATATGTCTGCTTAGAAGATTTTGCAAGGTCACACTCAGTTTGACGTAATAGTACATACAAATAGCATTGCTCGCAAATTCTACACCTTAGTCATTTCATGAAAAGAAGTTAATATTGTCTTATTGACTAGTGGGAAAAGGACTCTTGTCCATCAAGCACACGTACTCATATTACTTTTCGTTGATTTGGAAAAACGCTATTTTTACAGCTGAGAAGATATTGCCAAGATTTGTCTTATAAAACACAACCAGATTGAGTCACGCTAAGTGGATCATAGTTAAACAAACTTACTGCTTGTGTAAGGAATTATATTTATTTCCATCTGCGCAGTTGGTTTTTGTAAACGAACAAGCCTGCGGTTTCTTTTTCTAGATTTTGCACTTAGTCTTTCTTCCAGAAATTATCGTTTAAATCCACAATATATATGTTATACGTGTTAAAGCAGTATAGCTATTCACTTTGTTAAAACAACTTTCCTTATTTATGCAAATTCGTTGGTTAAAATTATTATCAGAATGAAATGTTACTGGCATTCCTTCTTACACCTTACGCGAGAAAATGAAGCATACGAAATTGGGTGATTCCATGAAAATGTCATATAATTTTAGAAAAAATGTTTCATCACCGTTTTAGACATTTTTATCGTGCGACTATATCAACAACATGACGAGTTATGTTTTTGCGTCGGCATTGAGTTCGTAATATGAGAACGGATAATGTTAACATAAGATAAACCATGGTCACAAATTGAAGCTAATCTATGAAAAATGCAAGAAAAGAGTTATTGATAATAAATATGAACGTACAAAAATATATTTTAAAAGATATCAAAGTGTTGCTCCCGCTGGGATTCGGGCCCGATTTATTTATTCACTAAGCTCTAGTGTCTAGTTCATTGGCAGATATGAAAAACAAGGCACGAAGAGTAAGCTACTCATATTTGTAAGTGAGTTTGAACTACTGCTAGGGTTAGAGCATTTCTGGGGAAGCTTAAGTGCGCAGGTGTGGATTTCGGCTCTGGACTGGCCTCGCAGGGGAGGTTAAAACTCAAAAGTTTCCAAATTCCTAGCCGAACGAAGCAAAATAATAGTAATAATAATAATAATTATTATTATTATGTAATGACCCGTTATACTGTCCCAAAAATGTATCCCTTCCAGGCAAAAAATGTACCCCCAGCAGTGGGTCAGGCCAAAAAATGAAACCGAAATCCACCCCTGGTTAAAATTACGTCTTTCAAGTAGGATACTAATATGATCTAGATATACACAATATAATACACTTCCATTGAACAAATCACTTACAAATAAAAGTTGCAATTTTGGTGAAGAGCTCACCAGAAATCAAGGTTTCTAAGACACTAAATTTCAGTTTACTCATGAAGACCCATCTGAAATTTTAACTCGAATTCCGGCATTTTTCGGCGAAGGGCCATACATAAACCCCCGTAGAAATAAAGCGACGGAATTCAACCCAACGATTCTTGTGAATAGGTCTAAACATTTCAAATGATTGCATACTGCTTGAGAGATAAAATGGTGGTCTTTGTGTTTGCATAGTATGACGGCGGAGAAAATCCACTTACACTGACTATATTACTTCGAAATAAATATTGCAATTTTAGCTGTGAGTTAGGCACATAAAAAGCTACTTCGACATGAAATTTTATACTTTCTCATGAGGAGTTATTTGAGATATTTAAGCCAGAAATCCTGCGTTTTTCTACAAGTGCCATGTTTGAATCCCCGTTGCAAAAAGCGGTGTGGTTTTTGCTTCCAGACCGTTGATAGATCTAACTATTACAAAAATTTGCAGCTTCTTTTCACCTCCTTTACCACCACAAAATTAGTTTTAAAATATATTTTTTTACAATTCGTTATCATTTTTCAACCTAATTTTTTAAATAAAGGAATTCATCTCCAGAAAAGGCAATTCCACATCGTCAAAGTACACTTTAAGAGCTACACAACAGTTTTTCTTTCAGCTCCCAAGGTCATCACGTTTTTAAGTTATTCAGATTTCCGTACTTGTCTAGGAAGTAAAAAAAAAAACAAACAAGACTGTCCGTTTCGTAATATAATGGAGGACGCCGCTATCCTGGACGCATGACTACTGGCTTGTTACCTAACACGTGCATGGCAAATACAACGGCCAAACCACCGTTTAGAAGTTTAAATCGTGGCTGAGTTGTGTAGGTGCTGGCTTGGTAAGTAAAATAGCTGGATTCGAATCCTGGCGGAACCATTTTTTTTTATTTATTTCAAAATATATTGCTATGTCTTCATAATTATTATTAATAATTGTTTTCTTGCATTTTTCGTAGATTATACTAAATTAGTGACCATGCGCTAGGTTAGCGGAAGTTAGGGAAAAAACTTATGTTCGTATACCAGGTGTATGCATAAGTTTTTGCCGGTTTTTGTGGTAAAGAAAACATGTAATTTTCAAGGAAAATTAATTTTGTTTTATTCAAAATATTGGCCATGGGCTTCTACATATTTCGCCCATCTTTCAAGTAATTGATGCATACCATGCCAGAAAAACTGCTTGTATTTTGCGGCAAACCATTCGTCGAACCATTTTCCAACGTCTTCGAAATTGCTGAAGTGCTGTTCTGCGAGCGCGTGCCCCATTGATGCGAAGAGCTGATGGTCAGATGGCGCCATTTCTGGGGAGTACGGAGGGTGCGGAAGGATGTGCCATCCAAGCGATTTCAAGGTGTTTTTCACTGGTTTTGCTGTGTGAGACGGCGCATTGTCGTGTAACACAATCACTTTGCCATGTCTTCGGGCTCATTCCGGTCGTCTTTCGATCAATGCGTGATTTAAATTCATCATTAGTTGGCGATAGCGTTGTGCGTTAACGGTTTCGCCGGGCTTCAAGAGTTCATAAATACACAATACCGCTCTGGTCCCACCAGACACAAATCATAGTCTTCTTGCCGAAGCGATTTGGTCTTGGTGTTGAAGGACCGGCTTCGCCAGGTGAAAGCCACGATTTTGCCCGCTTCGGGTTTTCAAAATACATCCATTTTTCGTCACCCATCAGGGCCATCACAATTCGATACAAAAAGGATTTTCTTTCGTGGCGTTGAAGCAGCATTTCACAAGTGACTTTCCGATTTTTCATTTGACGTTCATTCAAATCGTGGGGGACTCATTTACCCAGTTTATTGATCATCCCCATTGCTCGTAAACGTCTGTTGATTGTCTCTTGTGACACATTTAATGCTTTTGCCAATTGCTGTTGACTTTGAGTTGGGTCATCCTCCAATAACACCTACAATTGCTCGTTTTCGCACTTTTGTGGTCTACCAGAGCGCGCACTGTCTTTCACATTGAAATCACCACTTTTAAATTGTCGAAACCATGTCTCACATGTTCTAATCGATGGAGCGTCTTCACCATATGTTTCTACCAGCACACGATGACTTTCAACAGCCTTTTTCTTTTGATTAAATAAGAAAAGCAATGCGTGCCGCAAATTTTCTTTTCCAGGCACAAACTTCGACATGATCACTGAACGATAAAACAAAGACGCTAGTGTTTGGCGGACTCAACTTGTGTGTGTTTGTAGTTTAATGTCAGACGAACAAAATGATGTATGTGTCAAATGAATACTCTGCGTACCTTTCGCTGGCGCCACCTCTTAGGTAAACCGGAAACTACTTATGCATACACCTGGTATGTAACTTTATACTTTCCGTTCTCATATTCCGTGCACAACGGGATCCTAATCAATATCCCCGCCATGTTCGAAATATTGACGCCACGGGAGAAATAAAGGCATAATATTTTATTCAAAATTCGTTCTGTAACAAAATAATAAAAGTAAAAGTTTTCTAAAAGGGAATGTAAACAATATTTCTAACATTGGGTGATCTTTTTCATGAAATTAAATAATTACGTATGCTCCAGTTTTTTGCCTAATGTTGTGTTGTGCTCCGCACTCCCCCAACTCTCTGTTAATTTTTATAATTAATTATGAAATTTATCTTTTAACTTTTTATAAAGAAATGATAATATGAAGCGAGTGAATTATTGAGACAGAATTTAATTTTAAACAGTAAGTATGTGCTGTGCGTTTTGCAATTGTGATGTTATTAATTTGATTTGTATGTAATACATTTGTATATTCAATTTTATTTTATTTCAGGAAAAACCATACGATTTAGCTGTTTGATTTTGTTTTAGCCTTCAGCTCTTGAGTTTCAAACATCCCGAAACTGTTGTTTTTTTAACTTCTTTTCTTGTAAACGAAAATCTTCCTGCCTTTTTTGTTGACAAGAGAAAGCGACGGTTGGAGACAGAACTCAAGGGAAGGAAGAAGTTGCCACCTTGGCTTGATTCGTTTGCTGCTTTTTGTCAGTGGCGCCCATTCATTTCGAAGGAGGTAATGCAAGCCGTACCTCAGCAGGACCCACCCCCCTTTAGGTCGATCCACCCCCAAGAAGACAGTGTAGTTTCAATTACTGCATTTCTAGGCATTCTTTAATTTTAGAAAGGAAACGTATTTATTTTTAAGGGTCACAAAATGTATTCACAGGGGAAACAAAACAAACAAACAAAAAATGAACTAAAATAGCTAGAGGTACACTGATTGGTACATTCGCCGCGTTTAAGCGTACATCATAGTTCGTAATACTAACACTGTTGTTAGTAAAGGGAAAATAAAAATGTGAGTGGACACCAGACTGAATTGCCGCTGTATGACACACCACGTCGACCAGTTAGATATGTAGCAAAGGTGAATTTTAGTAGTACTCAACTTTGTAGCATTTCACATATCAGTGTCACTAAAGAATCAATATCCTTTAAGGAGCAAACATGTCAACCACTTTTTTCATAATCAATGGAGATGTCCCTATTCGCTGACAATTATTGGCAAACCGTCTATTCGGTCCCTCCTATTCCCACTGTAGATATCAAATCAGTTTCAACTTAGAAAGTGACCTCTCAGTGGATACATTCGTTATTGGCAAGCGACAGAAAACTTCAGAAGATAATTCAAGTTTAGGAAAACAGTTTTCAGTTTTAACTTGCAAAATATGTTGGCAACCCTTGGAAAGGCTGCCAACACTGAAAGATTTACATTTCCTCAAATGTTATGTGATGGGACATCATCGTGAGAATTGGTAAAAATCCAATTACATCTGAAATTTAAAAAAAAATACCATATCCAAATTATATTAAAAGTCAGGGTACAGCAAGTACTCAAAAATTATCAATTGTTTTATAATTCCCTATATCTTCAATATGCAAAGGTGGTTGTTCAAAGTCGTGAAATACATTGTTTGTTTCTACCCAAAATTATGTATACATAAATTCTCACTCGTTGATTAAATAAACAAAGAATTAGGAAACACACTGCGCGTACCTGTAGGAAGAGCTATGTGAAAGAGAAAAATAAACTGTTCATGAACAGTCAATAATATATTGAGGTAGAAGTTTAATCAATAAATCTGATCTATATAACGAATTATCAATATCTTTAGAAAGTGGTTCTAATATTTTGAACCAAAGTTAGTAGATGGAAAGTGGGTCTCCATCCATGTCCAAATCTACAATCGACTTTTTTTCTGTGATGGTTGGCTAGGTAGATCAACTCTTTTTCTTCTGGCTTTTTACAGTTCGGAAAAATGGTTGGCCTACCTATCTTCACAGCGAAAAAAAAGTTGAATGTAGATTTGGAAGTGGACAGCGAAAAGAGTGTAACTGTCATGTTGATGGGCTCATCCTGTCGAGTATTTGAGGAAACCTAAATCTTCCATTATTGGCAGCCTGCTCAAGAATTGTCAATACGTGGCAAGCTAAAACTTCAAACTGCTTTCCCAAACCTGCATTATGTTCTGAAGATTACTATTGCCAGTAACGAATGTGTCCACTGAGAGGTAATTTCATAATCTAAAATTGATTTGACATATACGGTGAAGCGTCAGCGATTAGAGGGTTAGTTTGTCATCGTTAGCAAATGGGACATCTTCATTCTCTACGAAAACGTAGTTGATATGTTTACTACTCATAGGATTGCTCAAGACAAATCTGAAAAAAGTTATATTCCTTTCAGCCTTCATCAATGACCAAACATTTCATCATATAAATTGAGGTGAATGAAGCGAAACGAAACTTTCCACATCATTCTAGATCTTAAAAAGGATTTTTTGCGAGAGCAACAAACATGCATTTATTGCCGTTGCAGGTGGCGAAAAGACATATATATTGTACAGCTATTTTGTCCTTTGCTATCATTCTTCTTCTTTGTTTGCAATTTAAAAATGAGGAAATTTGAGATATAACACCGCCACTTCTTTTAGGAAACGTGTTTTGGTTACGAGTAAATTATATCGCCGTAGGTGGGCCAGAACTAGAATCAGAATCCGGAGTAGGATGTAATGGGTTACCTCTGATGCAGAAAGCATCATTTTAATATGTTCGATGCTTACACCACTGTGTTGCACACTGTTCTCTACTATGAACATTTATTCTTGTTAAAGTACTTTGGTTCAACAATATACAGAAGACAGCTATCTGCTCATGTTTTGAAGCGCATCAGAGCTTGGTGAGTTTTTCTGTGCTGATTTTCAATTTGTTCTTTAGTTTCGACAGTGTATTCTATCTTATCATGAGTGGCCGAAATTCTGGCCAGCTATATTCTGCAGGGTGGCTGTTGCTCGTAAAAAAAATTAGAACGCATTTTTTTTTTTGTCAAATCTTTGACTGTGTGATTGTTCCAGGATTTGAATCAATCTTGTATGAACAGTACTCTTTTTAATATCCAATTGGAAACATTTTCAACGTGGCTTTGGATTTCGTTGGGTTTAAGTGTTCTACTGGATACTAAGTTGACCCTAATATTGCAGTTTTCTCTATTAAACTCCCAATGTCCTCTTTTGAATTGCTAAGCAGTCTAATGATGGGTAAAGGATTTTCATAGTTTTTATACGCTTGGCGTTTTCAACTCTGAGCTGTTGCTCTTCAATATTTTTAGTACCTTAGCCTCTTTTCTTTTCGTGCTTACACCTCAGGTTACAGCTCTGTACACAGCAATTTTAATTTCTTGTATGAGGCTCCGCCACTCCTATATTTCGCAATTCGAACTTGGCAGACTTACTAAAGTTCTACTGCTTGGCTTCACTCTGAGTCGGTAAACTTGATAGTGAGGTCAATGAAGCCATTTTCATATCGTGTTAAGCATTGTTCCCTCGTAAGCTTTGAAAAACTAGCGCATATGGATTTGCGATATGCTCGGTGATGGTGGTCATCTAGACCGCCATAGACTTCGCTGTCTTCTCGCTGCTATTATTTTGCATCTATGTTACTTATCTTCCTCTTTACCGTGAACAACCGACCGCAACGTCCTAATTTGACTTTTTGCTAGAGCAAAACAAATATTTAACGAGCTGTTTTAACCGAAATCTCAATATGTCTAAAAATTTATTTCTTAACAAAATTCTCTTTGCAAAAATTCAAAATAAGTAGATATCAGTCGTATTAAATATTTGTTTACACAACAGATATAGATAAGGTAATGCTTTTTGAAATGCGTGGTTGTTTTAGCATATGACTCTTTTACGTTACAAAAGAAATTTAGAATGACTCATTCAGAATCTGATAAGCATAGCTACTGAAAAGGGTGGTTTCCAGGTAATTAAATACATTTATAAGTTGGTAGAAATTTCTCAGATTAAATGAATTATTGCAGCAAAGTAAATTTTTACAGAAAAATGTAATATTCTACTATAACCATAATGGATCTGAGTTAAGAAATTCGCACCATAAATACGTATATTTACTCATCTGAAGGTGAGAAAATAGCATACAATTAAACTACTACTCCTACATAGCTACAATGACTAGCCCAAAAGTATCTTAATATAGCTAATTCCCATCATAATCACCATACAGTACATAAATCACTTTTTCTCACTTTATATAACACAAAACTTTAATCGTATCACTAAAATTGATAAAAACGACACTTCCTCAGTGCGTTATGTTCCGACCATTGGTTAGTAAAAGAGCTATGTCATCTACTTTTAACTCACAAATAAAAGCTTCATTTTAGATAATATAGCTAACTGAAAGCTCACTTAACATCCTTCTAATTATAGAAAATTATGAAGCATTAACTTCAAAGAAAATATATCGAACTTTTAGTGCTGGAGTACATTCTAATACATATTTCACGTGCCTCAATCGCAATCGAACTGATTTCAAAATTGGCGTCGATAGATGAACATTGGCACCACCCCCGTTAATATCAGATATTAACCAGTCAGAGCGCAGTACATCGTCAATGACGTTTATTTGCTAAACCACATCTTCTTTTATAGCTTGTAAGCTTTCGGTCATTTTGCATACAGAAATAATTATACAATTCGCAATACAAATTTCACATATCAGTGGCACTAAAGCATAAGATTTTCCGTAAGTACTGAATTATAGGAAGCACATATATCTCTCACCTTTTCGTAATATGGAGATGTCCCATTCACTAGGAATTGTAACCAAACCCTCTAGTCGATCACCACCCATTGTAGATCTCAAATTAGTTTTGACTCGTTTTAATTTAGAAAATGACCTCTCGGTGTAACACTCGTTACGGGCAACGTGACAGCAATCTTCAGAGGAGAATAAAGGTTTGGGAAAATAGTTTTCAGTTTAGACTTACAAAATATTTTGAAAATTTTGGGAAGACTGCCAACATTGGAAGGTTTAGATATTCCCAGATCCTCGTTATCATCCGACACACCATTATCAGAAGAATTAGGCTCTTTCTCGCTATCTATGTCCGAATCTACAATACATTTATTTTCGCTGTGAAGATGGCTAGGTAGGTCAACCGTTTACCCAAGCTTTTCGAAACAAGAAGAAAAAGCAATGTATTTCTTTCTGGCTTCGTCAACGTTCACGTATTTCCCATAAATTGAGCCAAACGAAGTGAATGCATCTTCAGGCAAACCTTTCGGATTCTTGTGGACCTCGGAAAGACGTTTCCGTGAGAGCAAAGACAAATCCCTCAGAAGCATTAAAGTAGTAGCATTATCTTCTCCTACAAAGCGCTCCTTCATTTGTGTAATGGCCATATCAATGCTGGCCTAGAATGTTTTCGCCTTGAATGAATCTTTGGGGTCCATAATTGGCTCGCCATCAGATATTTCGCTGGGCATCTTTTCTCAAACGAGTGTTGCACAGAGATTGAAATTCAATTTCAGTGCCCTTCATGAAATTCTCCGCGTCTAAGACGATACTACTAAAGTTATTTCGGAGATTTTTGATACTTGTCAGGTTTGTTTCAAGCATAGACATTGCAGATAACAAATCTAAGTCCGGACTTTATTAACACCTTTGTGAAAGGGTCAATGATTTTAAAATTCCTTACAAATGTTGTCGCAGTTAACACAAATCTCTCCGAAGTAAAATATACAATGAATCCTCCTACCTGGGCGCCAGCTTCGTTGCCCTCTCCTACAGTATATTTAACTGTTAGAGCCCGGCGATTTTTCCTCTGTTTCTTCACCTTCAAGAACCTGGGATAGTTGTGATTAAATATCTTGATCACTATTCAGAAATAGTGGATCGTTTTCATTTAGGCCTATTCTTAATAAAGTGGTTATATTCGCGTAGAAAAAATATATCTGCCTATTTTAAATTTAAATAGTTCTAAGCCCATAATGTACTGTTGAATTTTATTGATGGCTTTAGGCACCTAAGGCTCAGGCCGATATAGAGGAGGGGAAATGATTCTGGAAGATCTAGGGCAGAGCCTATGTTGAAGGTGCTATCCCTGCAATCCCTGTATTTGCCTCGTGTACCTGAGCAAAAAATATAAAAACCTGTCAGGATAGTCGGCCGCTGGAATCGAACCCATGACTTCTCGAGTGCTACACCAACGCTCTACTACTGAGCTACGGGGGCTCGATAAGTAATGTGCTGTTGAAAATACTTGTTAAATTATTAAGAACAATGATGATGATTAGTGTTCTGCTCGAAGGCAGTTCTTGACCTGAAGATCCCAGAACTAGATGAACCGATGGTGGTTTGCCATTGCCTTTAATCGCACGAAGATGACGTCCGAAGGACGGGACCTAAAGTTTAATGTGGATTCCGAACAGTTATGTCCCCGCTGGGAATCGAACCAGGAACAACCTGATTACACTATTAAGAACAATAGAAACAAATTTAACATCGCAACAAAAATAGATAAGAAACGCTTCTTATCGGTCACTCTGGTCCGTAAGAGGAAAACCCGTGAATTCTATATTCCTTATATACCTGAAGTCAGACCCAATAATATACTTAATAGATATGACTATTCGTATTGCTTATGATACAAAGTCAAAACGGAACCTTTGAAAAGCTAGAAAAAAAAAACAATGTCGTTTGCAATAGTTTTAAGACAAAGACTTTTACTCTAAACTTAAAGACGGTCTTCTTCATTCTCAAATAACTTTCCCGGCATCTTCTAAGCTAACCAGGGAAGCCAGTTTTTTGTATCTATATAATGTCACTTTCGATAGATGGTAGAACTTGAATATTAAGTTAAAGCTATCCGAAAACTAAGGATAATTTTTATGTACATTTTAATGACATACGTCTTGTTTGAATATTTATGTGAAAATTGCCGACTACTAGTGTATGTCCGACGACCGGTGCCCATACCCTATTTACAATTTTATAATTTTCTTGGTAAATTTATGCAGGTAAACCGTTGGTTGTAGAAATTACAGCATTAGTATTTTGTGTGTGTAATATTCATGTCACTTGAATATTACACACACAAAATCCCTAACGCTGTAGAATATTTTTAAATGTATCTCTAATGTTTTTTTAAAATAAGTTATGTGGCTTTAAGTATCAACATTATATTGTTTTATTTAACAAATAAAAACGGCGATGACATCTTCAACATAGGTGCTGGCCGACAGCTTCCCGGATCCTTTCCCCTCCCCTATCCTGGCCTGAGCCTTAGATGCCTAAAGGCCATAAATAAAATTAAAAAATTAACAAAACATTTTTTGGGGAATAACAATAATATTTATCAAGAATGCTTTATATAAGTGATTTTTATATTAGATTATACCTTATATTGATCATTTTAATTAGGAATTGTTTGTATTTTACGTGTTGAACTTAACTACTCTGAGATGAAAATGAAGTCTAATGCGAATTCTCAATTGTTTTTCTTCATAAAAAGATCGTGCATGGCACATACAAATGATAATACCAGCAACGCACGGCTCGCTGTTTCATTCCTGCCAAACAAACGGAGTTGACAACAGTTGAACTTGCGCCACGTTGCGAATTAAAACCCACGTAACCGGTGGCGCCAGTTCTGCCTCTAGTGGAATTTTATAACTCTAGAGTAGCACACAGTTACTCTTGTGTTTGAGTAACCCATTACAAATCTAACGAGCATACAAAAATTTCACTGAAGAAATCTTATACTTGTTTAAATGAGTAATTTATACATTATGCTACCTTGTTCTATCTTTCTGCTATGTAGGCTACTCGATTAGAATATCGAAACATGGAAATTAAAACAGATCTTACAATATAGTATTTCCAGTGTGTAAATTAACGCGAGGATGAGGGAGAAATCCTCCCTGTAAAACTCTGAATGTGAACCTTCAATAAGAAAAGGAATTTTTTTCCTAGATGTTTCACACTCAAAATTTTACGATAAGATTTTCTGTAGATACAATATGACATCTGTTCAGTCAGTGGTGTAAGAGATGATTGGAATATTTTTTTCAAGCCTTCAGTAAAGTACGGATATAAAGTGTCCAAGATAATTCACTCTCAAAGTTTCCGGGTAACTTTTTGTGTAGATCACATACATATACAATTGGATTGAAATCCGTCCAGTGATTTAAGAGTTGAAAGACGCGACAGACAAAACCTCCATATAAAACGTTCTTTCAAACGTATCGATTCGACTCAGTAAAAAACGTATAAGAATAATAATAACCGCTACTTCTCAGATTTTGGTTAAGTTACTGTACTAGTTTCTCTGAGATCTCAGAGTCACTAGTGTGAATAAAATTTTTTTAGGTAATATCTTATAATGTCTTCAAATTGATGGTAGAAACAGAAAAAATCGCAGTCCAGATAACATCGGAAAGATTAAAATAATTAAAGAAAACAGAATTAACGGTCTTTAGGGAAGAATTTATGGTCTTTCAAATTGTTAAATAACGCAAATTTCGCCAAATGTTAACAATAAAAATGTTTAAGCATATACAAAAAATTCAGGCTAATTTAAACTTTTTTTTTCAAGGAATATAACAAATGCAAGCCTAAGACCACTTTAACGAAAATGTTATTTTCATTGTGCGATTAAAATGACCACAAGAGCCATTCCGTAAATGATCCTAAACGAATCAATCATTTTATGCATTATCGCCCAACTTTCGGCCAGTGACACTCTGAAAGCCATGCCGTCGTGTCCTAAATAATGTCATCGGCAGAAAGTTGGTCAACATTATATTTCAAAACGTAAGACTTTTCTTCCTTCCCCTTTGTTGATCTTTTGTGCAGTTTCGCGGAGGTTCTGTCGAACAGAAATATATTTCTGTCTCTCATTTTGCCGAAAGATAAAATATTTTGATACTGGAAGCTTTGATGAGATTAGGAAAATGAAAATAATTTGGGATCCATTATCAGAAGGGTACAAAAACAAAACTTTTAAGATGTAGACAATGGATTGAGATGTGTAATGCAAAAGGAATCCATAAAGCAGGCATTAATAGTAAGACACTTAAATATCTCAGATGTTTTTTCTATCTACCTACAATTATTTAAAACTAGGGACGGCGAAATTCGATTTTTTTATATATATATATATATTTGAGTTTCAGATGTGAATATTTCCTGATTTTAAAAACTGGAATAGTTTGAAAAGATTAGGAATACATTGTAAAAATTTGTAGATTCCATATATTTAAATGCAGGAATAAACAAATATGGATTTGTTTGCCTTCTTTTATCTAAAACTAATCTTTCTTCTTATATTTTAGAATAACGTAAGATTGCAAACATTTTTCCTAAGAAAATCGGAGATCTTTAGTTTTGAACCAAAATTTAAATAGCTTGAATTTTACTGCACAGGAATCGGATGCTACTGATAAAAGAAGAAAAGTTTCTTCGTCTTTGTCCGCAAAATGAGCAAGAAGATCATTTCAACCTTACATGAACAAAAACCACCTTTCAGCCTGCACAAGGAGCAGTTGGCAGAATTGATATCTACAAAACTGACGGCAGATAAATCACATGTTTGCAAAAGTTGCAATTTGACCCATCGCTTACGTCGATTTATGCAATGAATATTTCTGCCATTGTAAATTGCGTGACGAAAAACTCATGAATAAAAGTGGTCATATGCTTGAGTTGTTTAGTCCGACGAAAAACTTTTTAACTTAATGGGAAATTTCGCGTTATATGCTTAAATCAATTGAATTCTTAAAATTGGCGATGCTCGCGTTGCTTTGCGATTTGTAAAAGCATAAATTGGGGTCAAAAGAGTAATTATCTATGTGTTAATGTTATTTTCTTACAGATTTTCACGTTTCCCTTACTTCAGATAAGTTATAGGGGCAACATGAGAAATTGGCTCACTAAAAATAAATTCTTGTTTCCAAATGTTTAAAAATCTGTCAGTGTTTAAACTAATTTTCTTAATATGACACACAGGCATATTTAGTGCTTTCTTTTTAAGCTTATCCCTTTGAGAACCATGCTCTTTGATACGTTGCACTTAGACTACTCTGAGTAGAATCTTAGCTTTGCTGCTGGATTCTGCATTGACTGCGATGTGAAAGATGTTTCCCAAATAACATTTTCCTCCTTAATATACCTTGCACCTTCCTTTTTGAAATCACTATCTAACGTTGCATTAAATGCTGCAAAATTACAGAACCAGTTATTCTCAATTATCAAGTGTCCAATGTTTCGTAAGTATTGGCATCCTACAATCTTCGACCAACACATTTCGAATCCTCCAATACCATTCTGTATGTGCTTCAGGAGTGTCCTACGATTCAACGAAGTTGAAAGGTAGGGCATCTTTTGCTTATACGTGAAGTCAGTACACTTCCAGAGTACACATATATTTTCTTTCCTCTTCTCTTCCATTCTCCTGTTCTTTCTTCTTTCCTCTTCTCTTCTATTCTCCTGTTCTTTCTTCTTTTCTCTTATCTTCTATTCTCCTGTTCTTTCTTCTTTTCTCTTCTCCTCCTGCAACCTGACCCCCTACTCTACAGACCCACCCACCCCAAATCAGGTCATGCAATTGCATGACCTGCCTATATGGCGTGGGCGCCTCTGCTTTTTGTAGTGTATTTTTTTATACCTGAGCCGCGCTGTTTGCTTCAAAAAAGTATCGTACTTTCTCATTGGAAGTTTCGTTTAATGGATTTTGATTGATATCAACGATGTAGTGAACAAGAAAGAGTTCTGCTGTCCGCTTTGTCGGAGGGCGGATATGGGAGAGTTGAAGTATCCACGAAAGATAGCAGGTAATTATATTGTGAACAACGGTTTTTCACGAGCTTGAAGCATAAATTGTTGTGTAGTTTCTTCGAGAATGCTGTCTTCGAAGTTTACCGTAAGACCGATATTCTGATCCAGGCTATATACTGTATGGACAGTATTAAGGTTCGTAGACTTTTTCGTTTACTCCTATAATCGTTTGAGTCCGCCTTGTTATTTGTGTTTTAAGTAATGTTGGACGAAAGAATCACACATGTTGCTTTACCAGGCATCTTCTGTATGAGCGAAAATTTGTGAGGGCTTGTACGCTTTTTGCCTACTCCAGTTTACTTTGTTTTGAAAATTTCTCTGTGTTGAGATCTCCATTGGTTGAGAAGAAAAAAATCTGAGGCTCTGTGGTTAGTTCGTCAAATTAGTCGGACGATTGTTTAATCTCTTCTCGGGCTGACCTATTTGTGTTGACATTGGCCGTCTGATTGATACTCGTTTAGGTTTCTTTGAAGTTTTTGTTCTGTATTGAACATCTGGTTTGTTTCGTCTCTGAGGAAGGGCTCTGGAGGTTATTATTTCCTTCGGAAATTTTGTAAAAAATCATGAAGTTTGTATCGCCTTCAAGAGAAACCAGATACTTCTGAGTACCTGGTGATTAAGTTCACATTGAGATATTGTGGAGATGAATTGCTCGTCCAAGGGAGAGAGCAAGATTTAAATATTTTCTGCTTTGTTTTTATTAAAATCGGTCGTGGGACCAAAAAGTTGTTTATTTTGCTCTTTGCTACATCGGGAATCTTACAAAAAGTTTTATGTGCTCATTCATTTGTCAAAGCAGCTGTATCGTAAGAAGAAAGGTCTACGTTTTCATTTTCACTTTGTAAATAAACTTATATATATATATATATATATATATATATATATATATATCCTCGCAAATTTGTGGATTCATAATTTATTAATTCAGAAGTAATGAAGTAGCCTTTCCCTTAGAAGATAATTGTGTTTTCAGTTTATTTGAGAAAAAAATCTGCTCAGAAAGACATGCGGGAAGTCTTCTTCGTGTGAATAGAAGTCGATGTCTTAAGTGATTCTTTTTTATCTCGATTAACTTTTATGCACCGCACGTTTATGAGCAATGAACTCCCTTAGTTCCAAGGGGTGCGAACTAAGGAGAGCAGTTAGGTTTTTGTTGAGTGTGATAAGTTTTTCTACGGTTCTCTCTCCAGAAAACTACCTTCAGTCCTGACTAGTTGGCGCTCGAAACTTGGATATTTATTTTCTTCAGGATACGACGTAAATGCGATGTTTGTTTAAAGCTTGTTATAATGAATTATTTCTCTTGATACTAGTCTGAAAAGGTGGAGATTCTGTTTCTTTTTGTAAAGCTTTCTAAAGGTAAATCTCTAGTCTTTGGCGAGAAGCCAGTATTGCAAACTTATAACAGTCTTTCTTGTAAGTTACAGATATATTTTTTCGGGCAATCTTTACTGTTGTACAAACAACCCACATGTAACACGAGAAGAAATGCTAATAATATTTCATTCTTATAGAGTATAACCTCTGTTATCCGAAATAAAGGTGGTCATTTCGGATAACCAAAATTTCGGTTAAAAAATGTGAGTTTTTTTTAAAGATTTAAGAAAAAATGAGGGCAATGATAAAAAATACACTTTTAGATTACATATAAAACAGATTTTTAATAAAGCTTTAAAGGCTTCTACAGTTGGATAACTTCTTATACAACATCTCTTTCTGTTAGTATTTCAAATTGTATCTTTTTCAATGTTTTGGAGTTTCGGTTAAACGCGATTTCGTTTAACAGAGGTTTTACTGTAATAATAATAATCACAAAGTAATTTTCATCAATAAGAAATTCTGTTTTAACAAAGCAAATAGTTCTAGAAATAAATATTGAGAAATTAAACGAGAAATTCTAGAAGCAAGACTAAGTGCAAAATCTAGAATAAGCAACCACAGGCTTGTTCTCTTACGAAAACAACTGCGCAGACGTAAATAAACTGCGTACAACTGCGCAGTAAGTTTGTTTAACTATGATCCACTTAGCGTGACTCAATCTGGTTGTGTTTCAATAAGACAAATTTTGGAAATATCTTCTCAGCTGTACAAACAGCTCACGATTAAGGCGTTTTTTCCAAATCAATGCAAAAGTAACATGAGTTCGCGTGCTTGACGGGACAAGAGTCCTTTTCCCGCTAGTCAATAAGACAATAGTAACTTCTTTGCATGAAATGACTAAAGTGTAGAATTTGCGAGTAAGCATCCCAGCTGTTTGTATGTACTATTACGTCAAACTGAGTGTGACCTTGCAAAAACTTCTAAGCAGACATATAGAGCAGTGAATAAGACTTTCACACGCCACTGACCTGAATTTTTGTTCTTCAGACGCTGACAAATACAACTATAACACCATTTTAGTAAGTAGGGAACTAAGTCCGATGTAGTATAGCGGTTAACATGTTGGACTTTTAGTCTGTAGATCTTGGTTCGATTCCAAATAAAACCACGACTTTTAAAAAAAATATCGTTGTATGAGAATTATGTCCTGGCTGTGAAATCAGTCATTTAACAGTGGAGAGATTAATAAGTATGTGTTTGATCGTAATACATCAATGAAATAGTTTCTTAACTAATATCATTTTCCTTAGCATTTTTCGTTTGTTAGTTCTTATCATTTTTGTCTCTTCCTTTAATTCTCTTTCTCTCTGTTTTTGTTTGGTTATGTGTGTATGTGTAAATTTTCTGCCTCCCTCTCTGTGTGTGTTTGAACCAGACAAGATTTCTTGCATTGCATAATGACGATTTCTGGATGATGTCCATATTATTATTTTACTTTACTTTTTGCATTAATTCCTATCTCTTAGAACTTAATATGAATGGAATTTCTGCCCATCTATCTCGTAGTTCCCTAAATGATGCTCAGGTCCTCATCCATTCTTCTTGCAAATGGGGAAATATCCTGGCATCTCATATTTTGGTTCATTTTTGTGCTGTCATGTTGGTTGTCTAACTATTAAGCATGCAGTAAAACAGTTCTCCTAGCATTTCCTATAATTCCAACACCCATTTACACCTACATAGGAACTAGTATGTGTGCTATATATAGGGAAAAATTGGTAATACAGTCACATTACTTTATATCTTGTTCTTTATGAAAGGGGGTAATTGAGCCGGAGCATTTACCTCCTCGTCGAATGTCCTTGTGATAGCTCATTCGTCGTGTTATCAAGTAGTCAATCGATTATGAGTGGATTTAAATTTCCAGTCGCGATCTCGAAGGGTTGCAAGTCGGCCACACAAGATGTTCTACAACTGCTGTCGTGTTCCTGTAATACAGCTTGTTACACCTGCTACGTCCTGCTGTATACAAGCTGGTTAGAAATGTAGAGATATATGTGAGATACGGTGTAGGAACACAGAGGAAAATAGCACACGTTAATAATAAACCAGTAATTCCGTCCATAATGAATCATTTGTTTTTCAGAAAGCGGATTTCTCCACACAAACGCATTTTGAGTTATTCAACCATATTTTCTTGTGATTCGAAATGAAAACAAGTGAATTACGATTTTCTCAGCTTCTAATTAGGCCATAGTGAATTGTGGCCTTATAATGGGCCTATCTGTCTAAAACGACATTTCAAGATAAAGTGTTTACACAAAATCTAAAACCGAAAAAAATGAAGAAGTCCGGTTTGTGAAATGACCTATTCAAATCTGAAACTAAGTAGGTATGCAATAATGAGTTTGGTACCACGGGAAAATAAATTATTAATAAAAAAAAAACAGTGAAAGTTTCTGCCATTGTTCGAAATATGTGAAAAGAGTGATAACTATTCTGAAATTATAAAGTTTCGCGGCAGGCATTTTAGATTTTGTCCACCATCCTGGAAAAGTTACACCAGCAGGTTTGCCAACAACCTATTTCACCATTTATCAACATGCACGGCAGTGCATGAGCCAAGTTCTTCACGTCAGAAAACGTCAGCACTGCCAGAAGCATGTTATACAGGAACAAGAGTTTATGGCAAAATCGACGATTTGGGGGCCCCGTAAGAAAAAAGATGTTAAAGATAGGAATATGAGCTTTTGCCGTTAAGGAGATATGGTAAATATGTGCAGATGTACAAAATTTCATATTCGTACGTATCTCAAAGTATGTTCTAGTTGTGGACCCCTCAAATTGCACATTTTAGGCTAACTGACTCACTCACTGACTGACTGACTCACTCACTCACTCATCATATTGTTTAGGGTGTTTGGAGTAAGCTAGAAACATGAAATTTGGTATGAAGGTAGAGGATGATAAGTAGATAAAGGAAAAATTCCGACATTTAGAAAAGGTCGCCATCTTGGATTCAAAATGGCCGCCAAACCTAAAATTTCAAAGAGTACACAGCCTAAACGACTAAAGATAGAACAGTGAAATTTGGTATGAAACTACATCATTAATAGCAAATTAAGAAAAAAAATTAAAAATTTGAAAAAGTCGCCATCTTGGATTCAAAATGGCCGCAGACCCTAACATTTTAAAGAATACACAACCTAAACGGCTACCGCTAGAATAACGAAATTTAGTTTGACAGTACAACATTATTAGTAGATTATGAAAATATTACAAAATATCTCTAAAGACGCCATCTTGGATCCAAAATGGCGGGCGTCATAAATCCATTTTCCACACTGCTTGATACAGAGATACGAAATTTGGCATAATGATGTATTATCAAGAGTAGTTTAGGAAAACAACAACGTTTTAAAAAAGTCACCATCTTTGATTCAAAATGGCAACTGAAATACCATTTTTCACATCGTTCGAGATAGAGAAATGAAATTTGGTATGACAGTGTATCACCACGAGTATGTCACGAAAATATAAGAAAACGTTAAAAATGTGTCCATCTTTTATCCAAAATACCCGCTTAAGCCCCACTTTATAACGACTGAAGCTAGAGAAACGAAATTTGGTATGAAGGTGTACCATTACGAGTAGGTTAGAATAAATTCGGCTCGTCTCCCCTACTAGGGTGCAGTTCCCAGCGGGAACCTGATTGCGATAAAGAGGTGCGCCCCAGTGAGGCCATCTTGGAATTCTGGAGGCAGCGCCCCAATGAGGCGAAGCGAGTATATACATTACACAAGTGTAAAAAGCTGCGAAATACGAGCAAAAGCACCAGGGGTGTAAACTGTCCACTCAACTCCTTCAACCTTAAAAAGTGGTGAAATGGAATATGAATGAGCCTAGTTCCTCGCGCCAACTTCCAATATTCCTGCGTGTCCCACCAAGTTTTACTCGTCACAAACGTTAGGACTGCCAGGAGCATGTTATACAGACAGAATGTGGAAGTTTCCCCATTCGGACGCAGCGCTCTGGAGTATGAGGGAATATCTGCATCATGGGGCGCAGTGCACTGCAGATTCTGGTTGTGATAAAAAGACGCAGTTCCTCCAAACTCCTCAAGTTCGATGCGCGGCCTACCGTGGGATTCCTGGCGCAGCGTACCCGAACGAATCGAGGGAAGTATCAACACGTACGGCAGTGCATGCAGCCGAGTTCCGCGTGTCACAAAACGTCAGCATGCTATACAGGAAGAAAAGTTTATTGCGAAATCAGCGATTTTGAGGTTCTGTAAGAAAAATATGTTAAAAATTGGAATATGAAATTTCGAAGTAAGACGGTATATCATCACTAGTAGATTACAAAATATCTGCAAAGACATCATTTTGAATCCAAAATGGCTGACTTCATAATCTATTTTCCAGAACGTTTGAACTAGGGATACAAAATTTGGCATAAAGGTGTATTAACAAGAGTAGTTTAGGAATAATTTACATTTTTGAAAAAGTTGTAAACTTGGATCAAAATGGCTGCACAAAAACTTTTTTCACACCATTCGAGCTATAGAAACGAAATTTGGTATGAAGGTATACCATCACAAGTAGGTAACGGCAATGTAAGAAAACTTTTTAAAAATCGCTTTCTTTAATTCAACATAGCCGCCCAAATACCATTTTCCAAACCACTGAAGCTAAAGAAACGAAATTTGGTAAGAAGGTGTACCATCACCAAAATGTTTCAATAAATCGATCAAACCACCGCTATGAGCGTGCAGACCCCGAGGCGATATGGGAAAAGGTCTGCACAGCATGGGGCGCTATCCCCAGAAAGTCTGGTCACAATAAAGGGGGCGTAGCCCTAAAAAATTGAAGTTGGGGCGCACACGGAATTCTGGGGCAGCAAACTCAGCGAGGCGAACCCAGTATATATATATACGTATAAAAAGCTGTCGAGCCTTAGGGTTGGTGGTGGTGGATTTTAGGGCCGCCAGCAGGAAGCAAATTTGCTGTATCATCACAAGTAGGTTACAATGAATATGGTAAAGCTTCCCTATGTTTCAATAAATTTCTCATTCCCACGGGTGGTGGGTATGGGAAAAAATCTCCAACATGGAAGCACAGTGTCCTGGAGAGTGGTTACGATAAAGGGGCGTAAGTACCCAAAAACTCGAAGTTGGGGGCGCAGCCAGCTACGGGGTTCGAGGATCTAAACGAGGCCGATCGAACGAGTATATATATTATACACGTACAAAAAGCTGTGAAATCCGAACAAAAACACCAGAGGTGCAAAAAGTGGAGCCAAGTTCTTTAGCCCTAAAAAGGTGTGAAATGGGAGACGGATGAGCCAAGTTCCTTGGTGACAGCATGTAACAGGAACAAAGGAACTTGGCGCGAGGGGGCAAGGTTCATGATCCTCAAGCTATAAGGGTGGTGGGGATCCTAAAACCCACTACGTCCACCGCCACCAACCCTGAGGCTGTTGCCAGCTCGCGCCAAGTTCCTTTGTTCCTGTTAAATGCTGTCACCAAGGAACTTGGCTCATCCGTCTCCCATTTCACACCTTTTTAGGGCTAAAGAACTTGGCTGCACTTTTTGCACCTCTGGTGTTTTTGTTCGGATATGATCTACTATAAGTATCTGCAAAGTTGAATTTTCTTCAGTCAGGTGTGGGCAAACTTGCCCTTGGATGGTTGATGAGGTGTCAGTAATTCATAATTATTATTGGGTCTATTTTGCTTTTTCGAATGTGTTATTTCACTAAAAGTAGCTTACAGTTTGCCGTACATTACAAAACAGTGTTAAACTTATAAATATAGAATAAAAACGTACTTACTCTATGGCTTATGGAAGTCACAAGTTCATAGACTCAGTAACAAACGTTTTACATGGGATTTTATCCTCAGGAAAATCAAGTCAGTTTTCATCACAAAAAAATACATCTTGAAATCCACTTCCAATATTATCCTCCCAAGTCGTCTCGGTCTTCCCAACGTACTCTTTCCTTCCGCTCACCAACCACGATCGAATATAATTTTCGTTTCTCCTCCATCCGAGTCACATGACCTGCCCATCTTACAAGTTAGTGGTAGCTATTTCATTATTTCTACAACATCGGTTGAGTCGTAAAGTCTGTGAAGTTCTTCATTATGCAGCGTCCTCCATTCTCCAGTCATCTAGACCCGTTTCGGCCAGTATCTTTTTTGAGACCTTATTTTCAAGCATTCGTAATTTATGTCCATCTGCTAGGGTTGTACTCAAACTCTCCCAACCTTAAAATATTACCGGCATAATAACCGTTCCGTATATTTTCAATCTTAACTTTCTTGATATTAATCGCGAGGCTAGGAGTTTCTAAACTAAGTAGACACATGCGTTGCCCGATGCTAAGCGACCATTTTATTTCTCCCGTTACCACGCTTTCACTTGTTACGCATGCTCCCAGCTATTTAAATTTGTTTGCTTTCTCTATGCTCTCGTTCTCAATTCCTATGTACCATTTTCCTTCATTCTCAGTATTTCAGCTTGTTTTCATGTATTTCTCTATATTTACGTGTAAACCTATCTCATCGCATGCTTCTACTAAGACATCGTTGTTACTTTGTTGTGCGTCTGTATCGTCTCTTATTATCCGCGAATACGAACAGTTGATTCAGCTATTCAATGTTAGTCCCGTCTATCTTCTTTTATATTTAAAAACTCATATTTTAACGCAAAGTTAAACAGTAATGGTAACGAAGTATCAACTTGTTTAAATTCGTTGGGATTCTCTAAACTATCTGACATATTATTAACTATTTCTACTCTGCTTATTGGACTCGTTGAGACACATCTTCAGTAGCTGAACAAGTGTTTTTCGGGATTCCAAATTGTACATTCACTTACAAAGGTAAATGGAGGTTGGAGTCATAAGAAAAAATAGTTCTTTCCTCAGGAAAATTGTTTCACTGTACGCCTAATAGTTTGACAACCAACATGACAGTACAAATATGCACCAAAACATGACATGCCAGGATATCCCTCCATTTGGAGGAAGAAAGTGTGATCCGCTGAGCATCATTTAGTGAACCACGAGATAGATAGCCAGAGATAACATTCACATTAGGTTCCGAAAGATAGGAATTAATTAAAGTAAAGGAATATAATAATATGAACATCATGCAGGAATCATCATCTTGCATTCTAACAAAACTTGTCTTGTTCAAACAGACAGAGAGAGAAAGGGGGTGGAGGGAGGGAGGGAGAGAGCGAAAGCTAGAGAGGGAGAAAGTACGGATGAGGGCGGGGCAATAGTGTAAAAAGAGAGAAGAAAAGAAAAAGGCAAAGGAAAATAATGGATGACATGGGAATAAAAGAAATTTTAACACTTCAGGATGTAGAGTCTGCGTCTTTCCCCACAGCCCCCTCTCTCTGTATTGCATTTGTCTCCCTTTATGGGATAAATCTTTTCAGTATCAACCGCGAACATCACATATAGTGCTTAATTCCTTGAAGAAAACAATTTCAAAGTCAGGCACACAATCGAACTAAGAAACTTGAGACTGAAAGTCTCACACGAGGACCACTTAGCTACACAGACCATAACAAATGTGTTGTAAAATCAATTATTAAGCTAACTACTGTCAGTGAGTTACGCATTATACCCTCTGTTTAATCTTACATATTAGCGTAATCTTTCTGCTAAGATAAGTATACAATTTACTTTCGTTTAGTTTACTTATATAAATAATTTGCCTGTTCCGGTGAGATTACGACGCTCAAATAACTGTGGTTCCACTTGAACAGAAAAAAAATGTTGAGAAGAGGAAAAGGCTATAACTACAGGATGTGGATCAGTATATTATTGCTATCTTTTCACTACAATAATACTTTTGTGGAAATGTGCAAATGGATGAAGTCAATTTGAGTAGATATTCTGTGTTTGAATTTTCGATATATGTAGTAAGTCCCTGGATACTATACTGAATAGATTTATAAAGAATAGAACAAGTAAAACTTATGTGTTGTCCCCAGAAGCCATGTAATACAAGTGAGAGATGACGAACAGAAAGAAGTAAGAGGTAATCTCATATATATAATCCGAAATATATGCGACCAAAGCAACCATGGACCTTAACATATTCCGGGCTCTATCAAACAAAGATTGCCTTGAACGCTTTCATTCATTAATGCAATTTGTATCCCTTGGCTTCAGAGTCAACATGTCGACATAAAGAATTGTATCTGACTTTCAACAGGTATAGACGCTTTGTAGTTGTGCAAAAGTCGCAACAATCTTGTTTCTCATTGCTCAATGCAACAAAGTATGCATATAATTTCGTTTTTAGTGTCTCACTAGAATCTAATTAATGTAGCTTGCGTTCAATGTTGGTTTTGAAGTAATTAACTTATTTTCCCCCTACATTTAATGGAAATATTGATCTATGTTTAAAGATTCTTAAACTTAGCGTATACTCTGTAAAAATGTTCGGACTACAGTACTGAAAGCGCGAACCCATTTGCGAATTAATGGGGGATAAGGGGGAAATTTTCCCTGGGAGTCTCCATGTAGGAACACGTTTAGTGCATAATGTTAATTTTATAATTTTATTTTTCTACCAACAACATATCATCCCCCTGTAAAAATACCTTAATTCACACACTGTGGATTAGAGTTTTTCCAAGTGTTATCCTCAACAAAAGCCAGAATGGTACCATCAGCTTAGTACCGCATTTTTTGCAGCACCGAGCGTCCGTGGCTTAGTGGTACGCCTCGGGAATGAATAGTTGTGCAAGTGATTTTAACTTAATTCTAAGAATATCAGTCTATACATGTTAAAAGGGTATATAAAATTGAACAAGTAAAACCCGCTTAGGATGAACACGCTTCCAAAAAGAAGTTCTAGAGCATTGAGTTAGAATACATAAAAAACTGGGATCGGTTGACAATTCTAACTGAGGTTACCCAAGACTTTTCCTCAGTCATACTAGGCAAACGCTATGATGGTGCCTATAAAATAAGTCCTGGCCGACTACCTTCCAACACACTTTCCCAACCCTATCCCGGCTTGATCCTCAGACGCCTAAAGGCCTTAAAATATTTTTTAAAATATCATTCCAATATCCACTTACCCTGCTTAAACGACGAAATTCGCACATGCACACAAATCATATTCTATAGATATGAATATACTAATATGATATATTGGGTGTCAGACATAGTAAGGTACCTCCCGCTCATTCTTCATTGTCAATTCTCAGCGGTAGAGCATTACCGTAACTTTCGGAAGGTCGTGGGTTTGTTTCCAGCGGCCGACAATCCTGACTGCGGTTTTCCAGGCGATTTCCTCAGTCACACATGGCAAATATCGGGATTCACTTTCAACATAGGACCTGGCCGACACCTTCCCGAATCCTTTCCCCTTCCCTATCTCGGCCTGAGTCTTACATGCCTAAAGCCATAAATAAAATTCAAAATCATTGTCAATTCAAAGTGAGTAATGTTAATTACAGGACATATAGATTAAATCAAATTTTAATATATCGTGGTAGAAGAAACTCACAGATAGAAGCAGAAATATTATTTGAAAATAATGTTATTTAAAAAATAATTTGAAATAAAATTTAAATAATAAAAAATGAGTTTATCAGGGTTTTAACTCACGAGCCCAATTTTCTTTTTTCTTTTTAATCGGATTCACAAGGATTTGGACTCGAGATCCCAGGCACGAGAGGCTAGTACGGTAAGCACCAAACCACCGTTACTTATTTATTCTCATGATGAGAAGAGAGTATTGATGGAAAACTATCGATGTTCTCCTTGTCTCCGATATTTTCCATGTCAAAGGTTTGCTTTACATACTTAAAATAAAAAATAAAAGCTGAACAAATCAATACGTTTAAATAAAAAAACTAAACTCTTGAAATTTTATTAACGACATTCACTAATTTCTCTCCCCTGTCCCTACTACATCTATGCATATTCCAACGTAGGTTGATGTAGTAGTAACAGACGGTGGACGGGAATTAGTGAACGTTGTTAATTAAAAATTCAGTTTGTGTAGACGGTATCCAATTGGTTGCCAGGTGCCAATATGAAACCAGATAGCTGACTCGTTAGAAGTTGTCTTTTTTTATGTAATTCCATGTGTCTGATAAAGCCAAGTAGTTAGTGACTAGATGAAACTGTTATATGTTTTAATTTATTTAATTAAATCGTATTGATTTGCTCAGCTTTTATTTTTTTATCTGAGGTATATAAAAGCAAAGGTTTGACATGGAAAATATCGGAGATACAGAGAACATTGTATTCATATCTATAGTATATGATTTGTGTGTATGTGTGATTTGATTTCTGTCATTTAAGTGCGGTAAAATGAACCTGGAAGGAATATTTAAAACTTTTTAAGGCTCTTAGCCATCTTAGGATCAAGCCAGGATAGACTTGGGTTGAGTGTGTTGGAAAATAGAAGACCAGTGACTATTTTACAGGCACCAAACAGCTCTTGTCTTGTATGGCTGAGGGAGAATCTAGGGAAAACGGTTACAATAGTCGTTGCTGCAATCGATCCCAGGACATTCCAAATGCTAAATCAACGCTCTAGAACTTTTTTGGGAACTTTGTTCACCCTAATCAGGTTTTATTTGTTCAATTATATAGACCTTTTTATCTTATGATATTCTTAGAATTAAGTTAAAATAACGCACACAAACATTCATGCCCGAGGCCTACCACTAAGCCACGGACGCTCGGTACTGCAAGAATGCGGCCAGGGCCTAAGTTGATGGTATCATTGTGGTGTTTGTTAGAGACAAAACCTGGAAAAACTCTTTCCTACTCAATTCCTGTTAATACGCAAAATGTGTTTCAGTACCTTTGGCGTATCAGACTGCTGTGAATTCGAGTATAATTTACAGACTAAAAGTAGACGTAGAATTTGCGTTATATTTTTCACTTACTATAGCTTTCGTGAAACCTTTCCAAGGATTATTCCTGTGCTCCAGTATCCATTTTGTCAAAATATGTCACGATGTGTTCATATTTATTATTAATAATTGCTTCCTAGCAATTTGGTGACCATGGATTAGCGGAGGTTAGCTAAGGTCAGGTTCGCACAAAGAGATGCAAATGTATTTTGAAAGAAAGATAGCATTAATTTACTGATCCACATCCTGTAGTTATATCCTTTCCTCTTCTCAACATTGTTTTGCCGATCAAGTGGAACCACATGTATTTGACCGTCGTAATCTCTCCGGAACAGGCAAATTAATTAAATAAATAAACGAATCGAAAGTAATTGGTATACTTAGCAGAAGGTATACGTTAATGTCTAAGATTAATCAGATGGTATAATGGGTAATTCGTTGACAGTAGCGAGATTAATGGCTGATTTAACAACACATTTGTTATTTTCTGTGTAGCTAAGTGGTCAACGAGTGAGACTCTACTTCTCAGTTTCTTGGATCGATTAAGTACTTGGATATCAAGTCAGTTTCTTCAAGGAGTTAAGCACTGTAAATTATGTTCGCGATAGCTTCTGAAAGTGTTTTATCCCATAAAGGGAGAAAAACGAAAGACATAAACAGGGGCAGGGGAGAAAGACGCAAAGTGTGTGTCCCAAAGCGTTAAAATTTCATTTATTTCCATGTCTTAAACTATAATTTTACCTCTTTCTTTCCTTTCTTCTCTCTTTTTCCGCTCTTTCCCCGTCTTCTTCTATGCTTTCTCGCTCTCACTCTCTCCATGACCCCTCTCTCTGTGTGTGTTTGATCAAGATATTTTTGTTAAAATGCAAAATAACTATTTTCGCCTTCATTATGTCCATATTATTATTTTTCTTTACTTTGAATTAGTCCCTATGTCTTAAAACTTAATGTGAATGTAATTTCTGGCTATCTATCTCGTGGTTCTCTAAATGATGCTGAAGAACTAAAACATTCCTCCTACAAATGGAGGGATATCCTGGCATATCATGTTTTAACGCATATTTGTACTGTCATGTTGGTTGTCTAACTAAGAGCCATGCAGTGAAACAATTCTTCTGGAGGAAAAAACATCTATTCCTTATGCATCAAATTTCCATTTACTTTTGTAAGTGACTGTACCAGGATATTGTATAGTTTTCCCATTTGATAGAGTCAGATGCTTTCTCAAAATGAATGAATAACTGGCGAATAGTCTCTTTGTATTTCCATTTCTTCTCTAAGATTTGCCTCAAGGCGAAAATGTGGTCCAACGAGGTTCTATTTCTTCTAATTCTTTGTGAAGATCTGCTATTATTCCACCTTCGTTTACGCTTAGGGGAGTTAGCAGGTATTACTCAGTACTTTGTAACATTTTGGTAGTAATGAAATTCCACTTTAAATATTACAGTCCGATTTATCGACTTTTTATAAACCGGAGCTATTGTTGAGGTTTTCCATTCCATCAGAAGCTTCTCCTTTCTCCATATAGCAGTTATCAATTTATGCAGCTTCTTGATTAGTGCCGTTCCTCCCGCTTTAATTAATTCGCCTGGAATATCGTCTATTCCAGGTAATTCGATTTTTTTCAATTTCTTTATCTATCTTTCGACCTCGAACTCGCTAGGTTCGGGTATCCATGGTTCTGCTGTATAGATTTTAAATACCTTTGCTTTTTCTCCGTTGTGTGCATAAAGAAGTTTGTCGAAATAATTTTTCCACACATCATAATTTTAGTCGGATCCGCTTCAAGATTTCCGCTTTTATTTCTAATAATTTCTCATCTAGGTTGGTAATATTTCCTTAACGAGTTTATTTCTTTGTACAGATCTCGTATATTATTTGTCTTGCCGATTTCCTCTATATCCTGAATCTTCTGCGTTAGATATTCTCGCTCTGTGTTTCTGAATCCTCGTGTGGCCTTACGTGTCACGTCATTGTAGTGGTTGGTATCTGCTTCCCCTTTATTACTTATCCATCGTTGCCTTGCTTCTTTCTGTTTTACATGAAACTTAAGGCATTCTTCATCAAAGCTGATAGTGGAATACGATCACATAAATGCGAAATGGAAAATCCGAACTAGGATCTAAGAACTTCATTTTCAACAGATTCATGATCAATTGTTTATAAGAAAACGCTAGAATGAGCTAGAATCCAATATGCAGTGGATAGTTTGTTGATTCAACCAAGATATATATGTCGATTTTAGTATGATGAAATCGTCTGAGATTTTCAGTATATATTGAACTTTCATCCAGATGAATACAAATAACAAACGATATGTCTCGATTATATCATGAAGTGTTACTTGTAAAAATACTACTGTTTAGTAAGTATGTATTGAATCGATTGTTAAGTGATATTTGAAGAGCATATTCATTATAAACATATTTGAAGTTAGAAGCTTTATCCTTCTGTTAAGCAGTGTTTATAAAACCCATGCAGAAATACAAATTAGAAAAGAAGTTGGCTTTGATTTTCAGTATTTTGCTAATTACCAGAGTGAATTGCAAACTTCCGTATTTTCTTATACTTTTTGGAATTCAGCCCCAATTGGCTCTCTGTATAGAAGCTCTAAACAGGAAACATGAACAAAATCGTTTTTTTTTTCTGCTGTTTCTTCTCACCTAAACGTTACTTCGCTGCGCTCTTCACTCTATCACGATTGGCCTCCCACATCTTACAATAGACCCGGTTTTATTTGACTGGCGCAATAGCTGAAACTACCTAACCTAACCAGTTAAAATTAAGTACTACTACCTGACCAAAGTAAAATCAATTTGTTAATGTTTGGGGAGGAAAGAGATATAGTGAGCTTAGTATGCTAAATTTTGGCTGCTCGTCTCTGCTTTATTTGTTTGGCATAGAAATTGAATCTATCTGTCCGAACTAGCCAAAATTGCGTACTCCCAGAATTAAGTAAGATCTCGCCCGAACCAAACATTTGCGAAGCTGAACTTAATTACCCTAAACTTTGGCGTTCAAATCCCCTTTACTTACTCACCCATAAGCTCACACCAGCCAAACTGAATTGAGTACTGTCTGGGTAATTACAAGGGTGAGTCAAATTAAAACCTTAAATATTTTATCTGGCAATATACTGAACCTAAAGGAGATAAAAATAACATTACGTTTCTAAATAGTCTCCTTGCCGTGCAATACAAGTGTTATATCGCTTGGTAAGTGCATGAGTACCTCAAGATACAAGCTATTTTGGTTTTGTGTTTAGTCAGTGGTACACTGCGTGCTACGTCTCTTCGTCGCAGTTAGCCTGTTACGAAAAAGACTTCAGATTTTTATCACACTTTTCATTTGCCTGATACTTCTATAGTCTTACCTTGCTCAAGCTTAAGTAAAGTGACACTAAAACCATTCACCATATTTTTTACGGACTTATCTCCATTATCTGACTTGTCTAAATGCTTAAAGTAACTAGCTCAACCTGATCAAATCGAGTTCCACCTTCGAGATAAAATATCGACTTGCAAGGATACTTGGGGAACATAGGGTGGTCAAATTTACACACGCATTAATTTCGATAATTACTTTTTGTTTTCTGAAAAATAGGTATCTAGATTTTCTCCTTTTTGAATTTCTATGTTACAATTTGGAAAATCGTAATAACTCAATCATAGCGTTTTCATCGATGCGTTAAATCTTAACTGTCACAGGAAATATTGTAAATATTGGAATGGCTTATTACAAACAATAGTTGGCAATTCGTGTGCAAAAGTAATTTAACAATGCTTTAATGAAATTATACAGACATTAAACATAGTGAAGATAACATATAATGCCTTAAGATGTACCAAGGGTACAGGATACCTTAACACAAACTTCACAGTAATAGTGTTTACGTTGGTGGTAATATCCGTGATTTGTAGTGCCAAGAAGTGGTAAGCGAATAGAATATGAGGCAATGTTTTACGAGTTATTTTAATTATCCTGTTGGTAGTTGCACACGCCAATCATTATTTGTCGACTCGTGTACGGTCTAAAGAATTTCAATTGCTTTCTTAAATGTTCCTGTGAAAGCCGATTGTTTTTAATTTTGATTTCAGTTTATTAATTATTCATCATAAGTAAAGATATCTGCCTACAATTTTTAAGACAAGTTTCATGATGAGATTATATAACAACTATCCGAAGATAATTTAAAGGAAAACAAAATAAGCTATATTCAATTATTCATTTTATAATCATTGAAACATATGCGATATGTTAAAAAAAAGTAAGGTTATGGTGAAATTACGAAGTTAAGAAACAGCTTGAGCCAAAGATCCCTAAAGGCCATAAATTCAATCAATCAAATTAAATATATCGCTAAAGAATTATTCTGCCTCTTCTTACCTTGAAGCATTAATGCTTGGAGTTGAATCAATTTCATCACAATCGCTGTATCGCTCAGATGTATCACTTTGACTTTCATCGTAAAAATCAATACCACATATATCTTCACTTCTAGCCAAATTGATGCCAGAATACAATTCAGACTTTGCTGTATCTGTTATCCCTGGAGTACATACATCCTCAGATTCTGATGTCGATCCACCTTCTTTTGGGACGTCTTGCTCTAGATTGTTACTGATATTGTCACTTCCTCCTTCATCGCTTTGTTTTTCATTATCTTCATTATTCTTACTATTATCATAGCACTCGTTTTCCTAGAAGCAATCAAAATAGAAAATTAGTATAACACTGATGAGCAGACGTGAGTTTCAAATTTAGATTAAATTCTAAAAGTGAATCTACAAAAAAACAATATTTGTCATTTACATTATATTAGTGGAGTACGTGTGAAAAGTAAATAACTCACTTGAGAGTATCCTCGAAGAATCATTGGACTCGCCTGTGATGTTTTCGTTGCGCGGTGTTTCATAGGTAACTAAGCCACGTTTGAATGTGCTAATTTCAAATCTGCTCTCCTTGTCTTGTATCACGTTAGGATTTCTGGCAATGACAATTTGCTCATAATGTGTACATAAGATATGATCAAATAGTGTACCAAACTTTTCAACATAGCACAAAACATGCTTTACGCAATAGCCGAACATAGTGTTTTGGCATTTTCCTTTCGAATCATGACACCCTGGCGCATCCTGATGTACCGCTTCTCTTGCTAAGCAAAAGCACGATCAGTTAAGTGATAGAGAAAGGATAATTTGAGTTTCGAATTCAACACATCTGAAATGTAAAAACGTCATTTCTTCATCTTAATGCAATGATCCGGTTAAATTTCTCAGCTTAGTGTTATTTAAATTCATGAATATTAGAAGACTAAGACAATGTATTAGTGCTATGCTTTATTGGATAAAAAGGTCACGCAGTTGGAGCCAGTGATGGGGTGTAAGAATGTCTTTGTTCCCGTAAATAATTATTTAATTTATTTTCATCTAGTTGTGAATGGTTAGATCATTGTGCTCATTCTCTTATTTATAATAGGTATGTGATTCAGACGATTAATAGAACATTAAAAGTACATATAACTGATCCTATGTAAACAGATTAGAAACAAATAACCACTGGACATATCTGTACTTAAGTATGTTCATACTGTTTTCCTTAAAAACGATAAAAAAAGCTGTTTGTTTCCAGAAATAGCACGCACGATAAATCCACTGAGTTGCTGTTCATGGTTGACCCTCGAGCAAGGAAATCAATCTAGATCACCCTCTTGTTATCCCAGTACACAAACTCTAGATAAAATAAAAGAAAATGAAAGTGAAGAAGATCCGAGTCCAGAGAAGGAGATGGACAGTAGCGAAGACGAAGCAAAATAAAGTAAGGTAAAGGTAAAACTTCACCAAAACCAAACAGGAAAATGTCATGCTCGAAAGCCTGGATTCCGAGGCTTTAACGGAAAAGAAGGAATCGTGAAAAGGGAAAAAAGAACCAATCTCAAAACAAAGAGAGAGAAACAACAGGAGAACAAAGAATGAAAGGAAGATCCGGATGAGACAAGGGGACTTACAAATAATAAAGAAAAACCCAAGTTTACACCAACAACACTGTATCAAATTTATATCTGGATTACAATTTATTTAGACTAGAGGAACCTGGAATGCTGACTGTGGCATTGAGGATCGTAATAAGATCGATGCATCCCAGTGGAAAGACCATTACCTTCTCAACTATCGAAGAAGTTGACAAAATAACATTGAAAGCAAATTGAATTATATCCGATCCTAAGGACTTGCCTGAACTAATCGATCCAATATCGATAGAAGGAAGGAAACATTCCAGTTGAACAGTGTATACCGTCAGTTCGTGATGGCATACGGCCGGATCGAATTCAATCTAGCACAGAAGTTCCCAGCGTGCTATGTCCACAATGGGCAACCTTGAGTATGCTGCGAGTAGTCCAGCTCAAAGAGGATCGTTCAAGACGCTCGTGCAATGAGCTGCGAAAGCTTTGTGAGCGCCATATCACTCTTAACAAGCAACTAGAAATTTTAATGCATGCAGAAAACAGTGATAGATGAATACAATGCGCAGAAATTAAAGTTAACCAACTAATATTTATACTAATTAATATATACTGTCAGTACTCCATTCCCAGAGAAAATTTTGTACATAAATTAGACACAATAATATCTAAATTTAACAATAAAAATAAATTAATACTTGAGAATTTGACGGTGTAGATCACCCCGCTATCTTGTTATGACCTTTCCATTGATTTACATGGGAATCGTTTTACCCGTCATATGTCTCTCACAAGTAAAATATTCAAGTTCCGCTTTCACGAAATTTGCCTTGGTAGTTATTTTGACTTTGTAGGATTTCGCTTTGTAACATTTCTTCTAATATATGAATGCAGTGTATTATTAATTGTTTAGTAAGTGTATATAAACCACAATATGTCAATTACACTGTCTGTGTGTAAAATATTGTATTTCTATAAAACAGCATTAGTCAAAGAAAACACGACAAAATACTAGGCGAAAACAGAAAAAGTTACGCTCCTGAGAGACATAAGCCTAGTATAACAATTCCCATGCTAATCAATAGAAAGGTCATACCAAGATGGCGAGGCGATCTACACAGTTCACGATAAGTCTCCGCTGGGAGACAGCATTGATACGGATGAAGGCGGTGATTTATTTGATGAACTCATATACCAACACAATCTACAAGTCACGAATAGAAGTGGTATGCCGCTTACGTTCAGGAGCTGGACCCGCCCGGGAATAAATATAGAAGTTACCGTAGCGAAAGGGGGAATATGAACGGAAATAGCGGGATGGACAGCAAGCAATAAATGACGAAACAGTAAGCGCGCACAACGCCATCCGCTTTAATATAAAACTTCAAATAATAAATAATGAAGAGACCGAAGGTAAAACAAGATACAATAAAAATAAAATAAACTGGGAAAAATTAAATCAAAACTAGAACTTCCACAAATTGAGAATAATTGTATTCTAAATATACTAGCAAATAATATTGAAATGGCCACAGTATTAGTAATTAGTAAATCAGCACCTAAAACTAAATAATAATAATAATAAACGAATATCATTCTGGACAAAACAGCAGGAAAATTAAAAGACATAATAAGGCAGCAAGGAAAAGTTACAGAGCAGCTCCAGATTATAATTTATGACAGGCAAGACTGAAAAAATATAGATAAATGAAGCAGAACTATGAAAAGGAATTAAGGAACAAAAGAGGAAAACCTGGAACAGATTTGTGGAAGGAAATCTCAGTATGGAACCTCGGACATGCCGTATAAAATAGTAAAGAATAAAAGGAAAAGGAAAAACATTACAAATACATTTAAAAAAAGATAACAATGAGTATACAAAGGTCTGAGCAGAAAACCAAATTATGATTGACAAAACTATTCCCGGACGACAAAAATGAAGAAGACATTGAACTAAAAAAATAATCAGAAAAGAGACAGACAAACCTCCAATAAACAACAATGAAGTAAATGACGATGATGAACCAAGTGTAACTAACGTAGACATTAAAATTGCAATTAAGAGCCCGAAAAACGGAAGGGCGCCAGGCTCAGGTGGCATCAAAAAGGAAATTTCAATATCAACCAAAGAACAATGGACAACATATATTGCAAGGCTGTTCCAACAATGCATAAAACATAGCGTTTTTTCACATGCATGGAAATAATCGAAGCCAATAATAATGCTCAAAGGTTAGGAAAGAGATAAATCAAATCCCAAGTCATACCGGTCAATATGCTATTAAACGTCGTTCGCAAAATTTTCGAAAAGCAAAAAAAAAAAAAAAAAAAAAAAAAAATAGTCACAGCCAACAAAATCAACGACAAAAGACACAGAAGATGCAATAAAAACATGTGCAATAGAATTGAGGAACTTAAAACAAAAGAATGCCGTTATGTCTTGGGAATTTTCTTCGGCGTAAGTGGAACTTTCGATCATCTCTAGTGGCCAGCACTCATGAACGAATTAAAGAAACTTAATATAAAAAAATTCCTTTGAGCAGGCCTACAGACTGAGGTAGATTTCGAAGGGGTGTTGATTGAATTTATTGGGGTAAGTGAAGTATAAAAACATTTTAAGTAAATATACTTTCATGATTTTATTTTCATTATAAAATAATAAATACGGTAACTAATTACCCTAATAGGTTAACTAATTTCCGTGCAAACTTTTTGTTATTAGAACTGAATACACTGATATTCCAATTGGAATTAACAGGCTCAAAGAAACCCAACACCTTATATACCCATAACGAAATATGAGCGCTATCGAGAAACTTGTTATTGATTTATAGATTAATCATCAAGAGCTTTTCAACGTTCCCCACAAGACATAGTCTTATGCAGACAAAGTTTCCCTATAAACTCCATAGGGACTGATATATATGCCTGTGCGGCGTCCACCCAGCGTCGTGAGGCCAATTGGGGTGCTACCTGAATAAAGATGTAGCGATCATTATTGAGAGCTTCGGTTCTCCTCTCCCAACACGTCTGGTGAGAGTGGGAGCAGTAGACCACCTCCTCCCTCTGGGAGAGGCCTCATCCAGTAGTGGATTGAATATGGCTGTGTATTATATATATATATATGAAATTTCTTCAAAATTTCAACCCCCTACACCAACCACCCCCTTGGGCTGATTTTGCTCATTAACGAACTTAGCCGAGCTATTTAGCCAGAAATAACACAATAAAATTTGGTACAAATATGTTCAAAATTATGGACGCTAGCGTGTAATTATATAAATATATATTTTCAAAATCATAAGCCCCGACCACTCCCTTTGGCCGATGTTGCTCATTAACGAACATAGCCGAGCTAATAAGCCTAGAAATAACATAATAAAATTTGGTTCAAATATCTTCAAAATTATGGTCGCTACCTTGTAAATATATACCGAACACAAAATTCCTACACCTCAGCAACAAAACTCGGTGTTTAAGATTGAAATATTTCAACACACCACGCACATATTAACTTATCACGGCAATATGTCGCTATACTCGAAGTCACAGGTTTCCATTCCGTTTAATTCACTCCACCAAAACAGAAATCCTGGTCGATGGAACTGCTGTAAATTTGCACTTCAAAGTGACTGTTCTCTCCAAGCCAGATTTGCTGCACGACACAGTAAAGCGCCACAGAGCAACGCGGAGTTTTTCCGAACTATTACATGTTACTCCAGCAAGGTTTGATAGCTATGGATTTCTAGTAGCTTTTACGTGAAACACGGAAAAATCTAAGTATTGCATCCATTTCTGTCTCGTTTAAAAAAAGAGTAAAAAATAAATGTAGAGAATATTACAATTGTCAATCTCTACAAGGTCCCCTGCCTTGACAATAAAATTTTGTACAGTTCCACTGAATTACAAAACTTTTCATACAGTTTCATAAATACTTCAAATTATTTTGTAGAGAATTGATTCTTCATAAGATGATCTGAAAAGCGCACTACAAATAAGAATCCAATCTCCAACGACATACAGGCATGTCTTCAACAAATCAGGTACAACTTAACCTTCTCAAGTAGGTTACTCTACAACAAAAATAGTATTAATCACACGAACATAATAACAAAAGCAATATACTATTGCAATTGATGTCCAAATAGAAAAAACTTTTAATAATTCAATGAATTTAATTAATAGATTTCATCATCTTGTAAAGTTATTCAAAGAATTTACTAATCAACAAACAAATTAACTTAAATTGTAATTTCAAGACTGTTTCAATATAATCCGATTAGACAAATAAATAAAAAGAAAACTTTTAATTTCTTTCAAATATACTATTCAATCCAAACAAATCATTTAATTCAAATAACAAATTCAAGTTTTATTTTAACTTTACCGCTAATTTACTGAATTTCTATGAAAAGATAAATGTAATGAATCTGGTTTTATATAAAATGAAAAATTAATAAAATCAAATGTGTATAAACAATCAAAATTAATACACAGGGTATACAAGTTCCAAATAATAAACAAAAATATATTCATTATTACATAATACACAAAGACACATATTCTAATTTCAAAACTCTACAACTAGATTAAAAACTCTTAGTCTTACATTGTCATTCAGGCTATTCGAAGGAGTTCGTTCACTATATCACCGGTTGATTTGATAAAACGTATCCTAAATTTAAATTAATCCACTAATACCCTACATAATCATTACTACTAAAGCTTATTTCAGCTGGGAATGCATTTGTTCGGATAGCGCTAGTATCACCAAGACATACGTGTTTACAGGGACAACTCGTTTTGTCGGAAGCAGTGGTTCCAATGCAGAATATGATTCGAACATTATATTAGGCCTTTATGAAAGTAAGTGGAAGGGAAGGACGAGATACCTGTTAGTTGATTTTGTTTATTAAAGAAAGCAATGTGTAAGAGATTTTGTTTCTCTATTTTTAATGGAAGATGCATGACGTAACGTACATCAAACATTGGTTTCGAAAGGGTAGCGAGAAGTCTATATGTAATGTAACATATTGTGTCGGACATTGTCCATTGTCGTTCTTTTAAGGTAATTATAGGACATTTCCAGAGGTTTGGATGCGGATAACCGAAATATAACGATCTCGAATCCGGCTCACGCCAATTGAAGAGAGAAAACGGAATGTATAATTGCAACCGAGCTGTCGTAGTTTAGTGGTAGAGCGTTAGTTTAGCATTCGGGAGGTCATGAGTTCAATCCCAGCGGCAGACCATGCTGACTGAAATTTGTCCAGGGTTTTTCCTCAGTCACACCAGGCAATTCTGAGATGGCGCCTTCAACTTAGGCCCTGACCGATATCTTCCTGCATCATTTCCCTTATCTTATTAGAGCGCAGCTTTAGATGTCTGAATGCCATAAATTAAATCAATTCAATTCAACAATGTATAATCACAAAAAATTGCCGGATGAGGAAATAATTTCCACTTCCGAAGCGGTGTACTCTCCTTAACACAAAGACAATCTGAACTTAGAGTGGTAGAGAGGTTAGCACACTTGCTTTCTATGCGCGTGGTCACGGGTTCAATTCCTGCTGGAGTTCACTGAACGGAGTGGTTCGGAGACTACCAAAAACCGACTTTCAGTCCTTAGAAGCTCGTTTCAGAAATTAATTACAAATCAATAAATTCTTTAAAAATTATGACTGTGCAATTCCCCGAAAGAATATACTTCCAAAAAGAAACTGCAACCTACGTTCCCAGGGGATTTAAATATTTTATTCCCGCTATGCGCAGTAGGCAAGCAGGGAGATTTGATTATGGCGCTATTCTTGTATTCGTTTTGTGAGAAGTGATTGAAAGAGTAAATCGGAACAGGGTGGTTGGTCTGAGATTTTAATTCCTTTACTCAGCCGTCTGAGGAATGGTTTCTATCTTACGAAAGAGTACCAAGCATCTCAAAGCTACATGTTGTTCTTAGGAATTTCATCGGGGCACGAATTGATTTGATTTATGGATTTTAGGCATCTTAGGCTCAGAACGTTTTCGGGACAAAATCTATATAAAGTTATAAATTGACATGAAATCAGTTGACTCATAGGTAGATATGCGGGTTCGAACCCCGCGGTCGATCATCCTGAATTTTTTCAAGGTTTCTCAGTTTCACCAGACGAATGCCAGGATAGAACCTTAAGGTTTTAGCCACTACTCTTCCAATTCTCTCTCATTTCTATCCCAGCCAGAGTCAGAGATGCCTAAGGGTAATAAGTAAAAGGGTAATAATGACTAATATCACAATAATCTTCTTTGTTACTATTCTGCCAATAGGGTGAATATGCGTAGGATAAGGCAGTGACAGTACATTCTGATGATCTCAATTAATCGAAATACTGGCCTTTGTTAACGTGAGAACTATACCCAGACCACCAAAGTTTGGGGGAGATGTTGTTGGAAGGTATTCGGTCGGGTCCAAGTTTGTAGGTACCATTCTGGCAATTGCCTGGTCTGACTGAGGGGAAAACCCTGGAATAGTCGGAATGCTCAGACGCTGAGATCATTCCTAGGACCTTCCTAAACAGACGTTCTACAAACTAAGTTACGGTCGCCCGGTATAATCTACACAACGGTCGTTCGTTAATGACAATAAATAGGCTACTGAATAAAACAAATAGGTTCTTCGTTATTGCCCTGAATGTAAACGTGTCTTACGTTTATTTTGGATTTCTGCTCACTTCAGTACATACAAGCATGCAATTAAGCTGGAGAATTTAGAAACCTACATAACAAAGCGTTTAAGGCCTTGTATTCACACGAAACTTCTTCAGTTAGATCCACTACATTCACCATTCGACTGGCGTGTCTGTTGTCTGTTTCCGCGTCTGTTGATACGTTATTTCGCGGTTTGATCACCTGTATTCGGAACTGAAAAGATCTATAGTACTGCTCATTTAGGCAAACAAAACAAAACGTGAAGTGAGTATAGAGGTATATTGGAACCAACTTTCATTACCAACATTCGAAATAAAGAAAAAAACATTAGCAACATTATAGAAGATGAAACCAAAAATCAAACCAGCCATAACTTAACAAAATAATCTCTAGAGACCTTCTGGGATTACAATTCCTTTCAGTAATGAAACACCAATGAATCTACAAATCAACTGCCTAACGATGCGCTCCAGATCTTACCATTGGTAGAACAAGATCTTAAAAAGATAGGTTGATTGGATTTATCTATTTTCAACGGTTTTACCCCTGGAATAAAGACACGAGCATCCTCTGATATGACAGTCAACTTCCCAACTCAATCAGGATGTGATTATTCAGGAATTCAACCAGCATTGAAACTTCAACCTCACCTAGGAAGACTCACAATAACTATAAAACCTGTTCAGAGCAAAATAACTTAATTTGCACGAATCTAAGGAGTACCAGGGAAAATTCATCCAAATAAAACTCTTCCTCAACAATAGTGATTTGATGCGAGAAATAGACATTAAATCAATGCTCCAAAACTTCAATCGCTAATAGCTCCAGCCAGTTGCTTACTTAAGTTCATCCAAATGATGTCCTTCATTGCCTTTCACTCCCAAGTAATTATCTAGTCTTTCAACCTTACTTCGGAACTCCAAGTCTTTTCTCCAACATCCTTGAAGTCAAACAAAATCCAGTTTGGTTAGCAGATTACAAAACCACCAAGGACAGCAGAGCTTCCATCCGAAGTCCATTGGACGGTAATCCTTTTTTGTCCTCTTATTAACAATTCTTTTCGGTTCAGATCCACTAACCCACTAATCAACTTCAAAAATGAGATCCCAAGAAGACAAACACACGGCAGTCCTTGAACAAGTCGAAAGTCAACCAAAACCTTTTCTTCTGACACTCCAACCTCCAAGCTGGTTATAAAACAGTCTCTAAACGTTGATTTTATTTCCACTCCTTCAACATCTTTTGGAAGGTTTTGGAAGGTTCAAATTCTCCACAAATTCTGCATAGATCAAATTCGCAGAAGAAGCAGTATCTATGCACAAGAGCTGTCATCTATTCTCCACAAACCCGTTCACGAAATTTTAATCTTCGTGCCCAAAACTGATGATATTACTTGAAGTTTCCAATCATTATCTCACCTCAAACCGTTATTGTGTCTGTACTTATAAATTCTAATTTTATAAGGTGTGTATTTTTAATATATGATCATTATTTCTATTGCGAGGAGAATTTCTCACAACACCATTATGCTCTTTTCGTTCTGGTCCCGCATCATTTGTTGTCATGGCTGCATTTGACAACCTTGCTCGCTTTTTACTACCATATCGAACAAAGTGACTTTTATCATCCATTACTCCATCCCCTTGATAATCTCCCTTAGGTTGTTTATGCTTTTAATATTCCAGACTTTATTACTTTGAATCCAACACTGTCAAAGCTAATTGGTTTTGCAAACATTTAAAGGCATATGCTGCATTCATACCTTCTACTATTACGGAAACTAGCTCAAGTTCTGAAAAAGAACATTCTAAGATATTCGAGACAGTGGTTATTGAATCATTGTAATCGTAAATATTTTCAGAGTAATCCATTTTTCTGTACACTTTCTTACTTCTAAAATAGTATCAAACGTCATGGCTAATAAATTGATTTTTAATTAGCTTGCGACAGGAAACCCATGATAACCTGCGATTCTAGCAGCAAAGCAAAGTTTCAAAGAACTACCCTTACCTACTCAACAATCACTCACTAATAATTAATGAGACTGGAATAGTCGATGTTTTAATTACTGACTCAATAGTCATCAACAACTCAAAAATGTTATGACCATTGGATCCATTATTTTCACTTGTCCTAACCTTTTTCGTACTTGATACATTTCGAAAGCATTTTTTTTCAACTAAATCCATTGGAACTTGTTAACCATATTCAACAAAAATTAAATTCAGAAGTTGGTAGGACAAGTTGATTTTCAAAACAACGCGGATCAGGCCCCACAGCATGAGCAAAACGATTTCCGACAAGATTATTATTTTCTGAAAATCCAATTCCTGTTCTCAAAGCACGCGCTGGCATACTGGGTTCTGTCATAACTCTCCTGAGATAAGGTGTACCAGATCTATGAAAACTAACAGGATTGACAACTTGTCCTCCAATCCTTAATTCTTTGTTTACAGCCGACCCAACCTTTTCTTGGATATTTTCCAAGTCGTTAGCAACAAACTGAGGAACGGTTGATTTACATTAATTGGATACGTTGAACTAACATTTCGAGAGATCGAAAGCCTAGAACTAAAATTTTCGACTTGCACCCCATGATTTCGAAACCCACATGTAACTATTCACTGGAGGCGTCCATTGCGTTTCAGACCAAGTTAATAGACCCAATTGTGAAGTATTAAAACTCGTTTGGTCGCTGGTAAACATCTGTTCACTAGGTGGAGCATCTACATCCATAGCTTTCCATTTTGAAACACAAATTACAAATTTCAGTTTTCAATTGATCACAACACATGAAAAATGTGAACAACTGATCTTACAGCTAAGTTATCTAACTACACAATTCACAAATAAATCAATAAATATCTCAACCACACTCATTCACACCAACCAAGTTCCTAGTTAATTCTCCAAGGGACATACGGTTTGCTTTAATTTCCTAAGTCGACCTCAGAAAAGTACGAAACAACTCAAAACAATTATTTTATTCACCCCCAACAATATAGTTGATGAGACAAAGTCAATTTCGATCTAACCTATTTAAAAAATTCTACTGCAAAATTCAAAAATAAATTTAAAGTCGGATATAAAGTATACAAAATTCAAAATGTAATTGAATTAATTTCAAATAATCAAGACTATTCAATGATCAAGTCACGAATTCGCTCCATTGTACACACAAGCAAAATTATTACAAGTTAAAAATGTAAACGAAGTATAAGTGCAAGATTAAAGTTTAAAAATCAATGAATTTATCAGGCTACCCTACTAATATAGCAATCTACACCGAAATATCACTTAATCACTAATATTACTTAAGGAATTTTTAGCTTTTACTACAGTAAACTTACAATACTCGAAGGGATCTACATATTCCCGATATCTAAATACAATTTTGCTGTTTTCAAATTATATATCTTTGAAAAGCAAAAAAATATCTTTGGCAAAATCGCAAAAGACTTCCCCAGCTATACTCTAATTGTGCAACGAACCCACCACTGAAGATTTCGAATTGAAAGATGTACAAAATCATAAGATTTAGTTTATTGGCAAAAAACGTACCCCACAATCGCTGGCCATCAGGAATTGACAAACCTAGATGCAGAATGTGATGACAGTTTGTTGAAGGAGGTGATGAGGAATACCATTCTGGCAGCCATGAAGAATGTCATCTGAAAAGATTGCAAATGCGAGGTCACTTGTCGACCCTCTGGGGAAGTTTCGTTACTATTTTGTTTGGATATGGTGAAACGACCCCAGCCCCCAAGGATCATGTGACGGACAGGTAATTCGCCCTCACATGATCATAACAACATTTAGTGCAGTTGGATATTCTTAAAGTAATTTTTATATTCCGACACGCATTGATATCGTCGCATGCATGAAGAGACGCTTGAGTCAACGCCCGGCGTATGTTTGTGGTGGTGCTGGACAATTCTGCCCAAGAGAGCTGGCAACATTGCATCGTCCGAGACAGCAGAAGACATTGCGCGCTGCAAGGGAGAGGAAACATTAAATGTGCGTCAGCGACAAAAAACTCTCATTGTACAAGTGTAATTACTTATATATACAAAACGTATAGTGCAAAAGGATCAGTAAGTTCCAAGGATTTACAGGAACACAAAAACAGAACGAAAAGCTGGGATACTCATCGCCTAGGAATAAGTAACGTATACCTCGTTTTGCTGGACGACTCGTACGCCGCACTGAAGGTAACCCTTTTCGTTTCTCTTAATTATAGACAACCTGTTGAAATCTAATTACATATTTGCAGTGACTATTTGCAAGCTCAAGAAGGGATGCTATATTTTCTTGTGTCGAGTGAAATGACATCGGATTATGTGTAGCATCGTTGCATCAGTTACATATCGTCAACAGTGCTCTTGAAAACAAAAAAAGAAGTCACGTGATTAAACGCGGGTTGTTGATGCTCGGACGC